>JAXCEF010000037.1:0-231367 GCA_037178605.1 Colletotrichum euphorbiae | reverse complement strand
TACTAAAATAACTCCTCTACCTACCTACTCTAATATTCTATAAGGCATTACTTTTTTATAAAGTATTCTAGCCCCTAGTAGTCTATTAGTATCTTAAAGGTAGGGATACTATATAGCTCTACTCTCTATATATAGAGATAAAATAGGACTACTAATAGCTCCTTATTATATATAGAGTAGTTATACTCTACTAGTAATAGCTTCCTTAAGTGAAATACTACTAGGCGCCTAATGCCCTCTAAGTTAGCTTAAGAGAGTACTCCTCTAAGAGTAAACCTAGAGTAATTAGTCTCTACTACTATCTTATCCTCTAGGTTGAACTAGTAGAGAACTAGTTAGGTGCTAAATAGCTATTTAAGCTTCTCAAATGCTTTATTTTAGTCCTTCCTCTAGTGGAATACTATATCCTTTTTAGTAAGCTGCGTTAGTAGCTTAATAATCTCCCTATAACTAGGTATAAATAAACTATAGTAATTAGTAAACTCTAGGAAGCTCTAGACCCCTTTTAGTGAGGTGGGGAGTAGCTACTTAGTAATTACTTAGAGCTTCTCAGGATTATAAGAGAGGCTCTTCTCTACTATTATAATAAACCCTATATATTTAACCTTTTTAACTAAGAACTCGCACTTTATAGAATTGAGGTTAATTCTAGTTGCTACTAGCCTCTAGAGGACCTCCTAGACCTTCTTCTTATAGTTCTCTTTTATTTTATTTAAGTAGATTAGTATATTATCTATATAAGCTATAATAAAATTATTTAAGAAGTCTTATTATATACTATTAATATATTATTAAAAGCTAGTAGGGGCGCTAATAAGGCTAAAGGAGTATACTACTTACTTAAATAAGCTATATTAGGTATAAAATATTATTCTCTCCTAATGCCCCTCTATAATCTATAGCTTATAGAAAGTAGCTACTATATCTAACTTTATATACTATTTAGCTATACTAATGCGGTATAATATCTTAGAGATTAATAGTAGGGGTTATTAGTTCTTTTTAGTAATTATATTTAGAGCCCTATAGTTAATATAGAAGTAAATAACTCCGCCTAGCTTCTTTATAAAGAGTACTAGAGTACTAGCTAGTAAGCTGCTAGCTTAAATAAACCCCTTATCTAGGAGGTTCTATAGGGTATTCTTAAGTAGTAGTAATTCCTCTCATAATATACTATAAAGGGGTCCCTAGGAGAGTAGCGGTTCCCTTCTATCTATAATAGGGATAAGGTTAATCTAGTAGTCTGCTCTAGGCTAGCTAGGGGGAAGTAAGTAGGCCTTATTTAAGTTAAATAGGCTAGGGAACTCCTCTAGGATCTAGGCTAGTACTCTATATTATTAGTCCTCCTTTAGCTTTGGGTTGAGGGCCTTCTTAATATCTACTAGGCTAACTAGTTAAACTTATACCTCTATAGCGCTTTCTTAGTACTTACTCTACCTCCTCACTAGGTGTTAATAGATTATAGAGAATAGTGTAGCGTCTAGGAATCTTATAGCCTTTATTTCTATTATAAGGGTTAATTCTTTCTGCTCCTTCAGGTATAGCTTAATGCGGCCCTAGCTATAGTATACCTAGTAGGCTATAGTATTATATATAACCTTATTCTGCTCTATCTATAGCTATCTCAATAGGATCTCTAGGTTGAGGCCTTTTACTATATTTATAAATACGCGCTAGATATAGCTACTTATCTCTAAACTAAAGGCTACTACGCCTAGGGTGTTACTTAGTAAGGAACTACTGAGGGTATACCCCCTTATAGGTTACTACTTCGTCTTAATATATAGAAGGTAGAGGCATTAAGCTAGAGACTAACTAATTATTATATAGGTATTGCTACTAGTATTAATTAGAGTATAAGCTAGGTATTCTTTATAAACTCTAACTTATATAATAGTAGGTTTGCTATTTGCTAGCTGCTCTATTTTATATTATTTCTAACTTAATATCTCCTCTTTAGTAGGCTCTATAGCCTGATTTTGCTTTAGAGTTAGTTTTTTCTTAACTCTTCATTATCCTTAGAGGAGTATATTTCTATTTAGCGGTCTTCCTCTTTCTCTCTTTTAGCAGAGGTAACTTTTAGGGTTCTAACTTTAGTGACTTTTAGTAGCTAGTTATCTCTTATAGAGTAGCGCTATGTGATATAGCCCTTAACCCTATAGGTATAGTAGGTGTAGGTATCCCTAGGGCGGGTGTCCTTATCTCTTTGCTACTAGAGATATATTGGGTAGCTATTAGAGGATAACTCTAAGTCCCGTTGGGGGCGATATTTCTCCTTTACCCTTAAGATGCGTATTACTCTAGTTATATAGGTATCTCTATTAGTATTTTTAGCTAGTAGCTTCTAGTGGGGCGCTTAGAGATAGCTTAGGGCTTTCTAGTATTTAACCTTCTAGGTAATATTCTGAACTTTTAACAGCTACCTACTATAATTAGAAGGTAGGTTAATAGTAATTAACTAGTCTTTTAGCCTAGGAGTAAGGGTAGCCTCTAGGAGAGATATGTAGATCTAGCTAGGCTAGTTACTGCCCCCCGTATTAGCTAGGGTCTATTTGAATCTCAGTAAGAAGGCTGAGAGGGACTCTGTCTCTTTCTGCTAGAGGGTCTATAGTTAGGCTACTGCTTGAGGCTATAGGTTATAATCCTTTTAGGTTCAGTTGAGGTAGGCTATAAAATCCTTAGGGTTATATATTTCTCTCTTACTACCTACCCTATAGAAGGTAGAGACTATTAGTTATTAGTTAGTAGCTAGGTAAAATTAATAATATACTATGCCTCTATATCTATAGGGTAAAAGACCTAGTTAATTGCGAGAATATATCTTATTTATTGCGCCTATAAGGTATATTCTCTCTGCTAACCTAAGAACTTTAGGAGTAAGGTTAGCGGCTTCCGGGTTACTATACTGGGTATTACTATTAGTCTACTAGTAGTAGTTATTTGGGGGGGTGTAGCTAATTACTAGTTGCCCCTCTATAGCTCCTATATTTACTGCTAGAGGTAGTTTAATGCTATTACTAAGTTAGAGTATAATAGTTTGCCTTAGCTATTAGCTATTAGGTTATTAACTATCTTAGCAACTAGTGGGGAGCGGCGCTTAACCCATCTCTCATTATTATAGTGGAGAGCTTTAAATATATGAAGGGCTAGACCCGAGTCTATGCGATAAGAGGTAGCGTAATACTGTTTATTTTGAAGCTAAAGAGGAGAAGGAAGGGTTTTCCGCTTTAGCATGGTTATGCTGGGCTTGTGGGTGGCTACTGGGTGGGCCCTAAGAGCGGTGAATCTGGGCAGAAGCCCAAATGGTTCTAACTGGGCGTAGCCTGTAATAGCTACGCTTAGTTAGAACTATCTAGGCTTCTGCCTAGATTTACTGCCCTTAGGGCCTACTTAGTAGCTACCTATAAATCTAGTATAACTCTACTGAAGTAGAAAACTCTCTGTTTTTCTCTCTAGCTTTAAATAAATAGTATTACGCTACCTCTTATTATATAGACTTAGGTCTAGCCCTTCGCAGCTATAATTACTTTAGAATTGTGAAGGGCGGGCCCCACAGGGGCGTAGTGCTGCAGCCTATAGCATCTCAGCCTTCAGTACATGCGTGCGCAACGGTACTACCAATTGGACTATGTGCAAAAGGTACGTAACAACAAGTCATGCACTTTTTGTTTGGCTGCACTTGAAGTACGGGATGTGTCCGCCCACTGATGCGACCGTGGCGTAGCCCGTAGCAATGGGGCATAGCCCGTAACAAAAATCTAGTATTTTCTTAGTAAATCTTATAGCTAGATATTCAAATAACTATATAAGCTTATTATTATATATAGTATTTATACTAATGAAGCTTATAATTTAGAAGAGTAATCTATTAAATTATTTACTTATAGAGTTATATTAGAAAAAGGGGTTTATTAAAATAAACTATTATATATATATACCTACTTCGTAAGTATTATTTATTATAAATAGCTCTAAACTCTTTTTTGATATATCTAGGAGAAATTATTAATCTTATTATTTTTCTTGTATTAAATATAGTAGAAGGAAATCTTATTAGATTTATTCTTAAGAATATAAAGGAATAGCTATATAGAGGTTAATCGACTATATTCTTCTATTTATAGTAATTATTCATAATTTCAAAGATTTTAATTAGTTAATAATATGTTTCCTTACTATAATAATAATATTTTATAATCTCTTATTATGTTATATTATTATAAGTAGAGAGCTAATCTCGTTATATATTAATTTCTTTATTAGGCTGCTTTTTACTATAACTACTACTTTATTAAAACTTAATTATTAGAATAATAAAATAGCCTTAAGCTTTTTTTTCTATAAATTAGTATAGTTATAAAGCTTATAGCTATTAGGTACTAACTATATCTAGTAGCTAGTTATAGTTATAGAAAGGATTTAACTTATAAAGAGGTAGCTATTCTATTTAGTTATTATTTTTTACTTTGATATAGTTAACCTTTGTAAAGTTTTATTTTTATATGTTATATTAATATAAATACTCTTATTATAAGTTCTTTTTCTCTTTAAAGTAATGTTTTTATTATAGTAGTACTAATTAATTAATAGCTAGTACTTTTTAAAGGTATCTCCTTAGATCTCTAATAATATAGATATCTTTGGAGGTATAAATTTTATTAGGGAAATAACTATCTATAGGATAGTAATAATATTATTACTCTTCTATATAATCTTACTTGCTAATATACTTAGGAAATACTAGTACTTTATAGGTAATTATATATTATAGCAAAGATGGCATAACTAATAGATATAGTTAGATCGGGCTAAATATCAGAAGGACCCTATTAAAATACTAGCTACTATAAACCGTAGTACTATCGAACTGTGGGAATTGCGAGTGACTTGGGGCTACTGTAGTAATAATGAGATATGAAGCAGCGGAAACGTAATAGAGACAACGGCGGCTTGTAGGCTGGTTTGGGCAGTTTGATGCCGTTGTGTCACGTGTGTCGTTGTGTTTTGCAAAGCCAAATTTGGTAAGACGTCTCGGTATTACACGTGTATCGTCGAAGACGGGCTGGACCGGCGACGGCAGCCAGGAAGATGGTGGAAGGGGGAAAGAAAGGTTGGCGGGCTGACGGGCTGGAGGGCTGGAGAAAAGAAGGGTGTCGTGGATGTGCCAAGAAATGTGGACAGTCGTCTCCAGATGGGGAGAGGAAATCGGTTCCAGGAGGTTGGATTATGGGTTGCTAGTGTGAAGGTTGGATCGGACTCAGGAGGAATGAGCATGTGGGCGTCTTCATCATGCGCTGGAGGCATCATCCATCCAGCTGCTGTCAACAGCAAACATGCCACTGCGACTTGTGGTAGCATGTTCCGGAGGCGAAGGCGGACAGTGGGGTGGATGGCCATGAATCCCGGAAAGCAACAACCTGGGTCCTGGGAGAGGAAATAAACTCTCCACGCTCGTATTCCACCTGCAAGGTGGAGCAATATTTGGTGAGGAAGTTGGGGTTGGCGCGTGCTTTGCTGTTATTCCTGGATCGAGTTGGCCCAGCCAGATCTGAGAGAACATTGTCACGAAGGTCGGAAGGGTTTTGGATATGATCAACGCAAGGAAAAGTGCACAGCTCAAGCTTCTAACATGCTGCCGATTCGCAGAGGTGGAGGTGCGATAATCCTTCACCACAAGCCCGCTGCCCAAGGGCACAAGCGACACTGATTCGTCACCAGGTGGGCCCGTCCGAACGGCACGATGCAATTGGACCAGTGTGCTCGACGACATTTCCCAAGTTCCCCCAAAGGCCTGAAGGTTCAAGGCCTTCGCTGGCTGAGTGGTCAGGACCGGGGGCCCCGTAAAGTCTACGACGCCTCCCAGGGTCGTCGCGGCTGTTCTGGCCAGGCGAGGACGAGGAAGAGTCAGGGAAGGGCCCCAGAGAAGCCTGGCAGCTACTACGCGTGTAGGAAGCTGGAGGCCGATGCCCCCCTTCCCCGAAGACCCTTCGAGCCCGCCGACTGCCGGCAGATGTCGTCCTTGGACATACGTGGTGACATTAAGGAACAAGAAACGACTGATGAATGCATGCACCGGCACATGGGTTACACGTCTTGCCAGGCACAGGACTTGTTAAACACGAGCTGTCTTATGCTACAGACACAGCAGCTCTACACCACACCACGTTCACATGGAATTTGTTTGTGTCTGCCGCATCGTACGAAGACGAAAGACAGTCAGTCGCTGATAAGTGCAACCAGCGTCTCATTGAAGGAACTCCAGGAACTGCCACTCCAGAAAATTAAGGTCAGTCCAGTGTAGTGTAGCCAACAAGGTTAGAGATCTCAAGTGGCAACGACGCATCATGCAATCATATGCACGCCTCGCGGGAAGGACCAATTCCCGAAGCTTCCAGTCACCTTCTCGTGCAGATGGTCCTGCATGGTGTGGTTCAAATTTTCGGAAAATGTCAATAAGCTGCAGAATCGCCAATGACATTCCTCCCCGATCTTGCGCAATACGTGTACATTACACACGTATGTTCGATCTTGGAACTGGAAGGCGAGGGTAAACAAAAACCAAGAATCATATCGGGGAGCAAGGCATCTCGAAGGCCCACCTGAGAAAAGGTACATTAAGGCACAGTACCTGGCGTTCACCGAGCTGAAATACGTTCCCAGGTGGGACCCTCAGACCGTCCACCCAGAATCGGGGACGCCAGCATCGGCACCGGCCAATCCCAGCAGTCGACTACTGTGACCCGAGACTTGAAACTGGAAATCGTTGTCAGTGGCTTAACCCCCTGCATTATCAAAGCCTGCAGCATGGCCCATTTCTGGTCGATTTCTGCTAGGCCCCTGGATTTCGTCGCCGAAAGCTCAGATACGTACCTACCCGCACCATCCAAGGTGCCGGCCCTGCAATTGCTAGCTTTGCTTCCTGGTGGACGATAGACCTGGGCCTGGAAGGACGAATGAGCTACGCGGACAACCCGTAAAAAAATAGAAATATAAAGGCCGTTACAGGGGTACCGCCATTGCTGCAAGCTACCTTAGGCTCTAGCGGCCGCGGCCCCTTTCGTCCTGTTCTCTTGCTGAGATCGTCTGCCAAACTAACCCAACCTTGCCGTCATTTTCCTCTTGCTCGCCTTCGCTTAAACCTGAAATGCTTCCCCTCACGCTCTTTCCAACTTTACCTCTCCTTGCTTCGATCTCGTTACTCTCTTCCCGTCCTCCTCTACCTATCCTCTTTCTATCCTCCCTCTCCTACGATAGATACCCTTTTCCTTGTAATTACTTTCACTCTTGGAACTGGGCTTCTCGTCATACCGAGGGCTACACACACTGACTACGCCCCCAAACCCTGTGTGTATCTAGAATCCAACACGATCGTTCTTTGGTTCCCACAGCCTTTACCACTTTTCCGAGTCCTACGAACTTCAATTGTTTCCTATCACCAAGACGGGTTCGACACCCGCCCACATATGCGTTAATATACAGTGTCTGTACGCCAGCGAGTGGTCCGTCAACTCGCCAACTTACATTATACCCTGAGCATTCCTACCGCTCCCTCGGTTAGACACGACATACTTCTTTCACCACTCCCCGGGCCCAAGTCGGCATGCCAGGACCTTTCTCTCCCCGGCACTCTGGGTTCTTACCTATTGGTACCACGCAATCTACCGATATGCCCGACACCGACATCCCCTTGACCCAGGTCAAGAGCGCCACCTCTACCGGTGCGCGCAAACCCACCATGAACTCTTCGAGCAATGAAGACGCAGGCTCGCCCAACGAGAAGCATGGCCTTTTCCACCGCAATGCCAAGGGTGGTCGTCGCAAGAAGAAGGCAGAGCTGGGCCGTCACGGGACTGGCGGCTCGGATGACATCAAGGTCAACGCCATGGGCAGATTTTACACCAAGCTCACCAACGCCTCCGTCGTGACGCGGTACCTCGTCTACATCATTCCCATCTGCCTTCTTCTCGCCATTCCCATTGTTGTCCTTCCAATTACCGGCCACAAGGACGATCTCCTACAGGGAAATAATGGCGGCCAACCTCTGTTCAAGATCTTCCTGTGGATTGAAATCGCCTGGCTCACGCTATGGGCTGGAAAGGTCGTTGCCTGGGTCCTCCCCCACGTTTTCATGTTCTTCTGCGGTGTTGTCAGTTCCGGTGTACGAAAATACGCCACCGTTCTCTCCAACCTGCAGATCGCCCTCTCGCTCTTTTTCTGGGCTCTCGCATCTTGGGCGTCTTTCCAAGGCCTCTTTGAAGTCAAGATGGAAAGCTCCCCGTCCTGGGTCATCACAATGTACCGCATTCTTGGCGCTACCATGGTTTCGTCCGCGGTTTACTTGGGTGAGAAGGGCATCGTTCAGCTCATTGGTATTTCTTACCACCAACGCTCTTTTGCTCTCCGCATCAAGGAATCCAAGCGTGAAGTGCGCCTCCTCGGTCTCCTCTACGATGCCTCGAGAACGCTTTTCCCCATGTACTGCCCCGAGTTCGAGGAGGAGGATTATGTGATCAACGACAGTCTCGATTTGATCTTGAGCAAGGCAGCGAAGGGCGCAAAGGGTGCCGGCGCTGCTACTCCTCTGCGACTCGTCGGTGATATCGGCCGCATGGGTGACAAGATTACGGGTGTCTTTGGCAACATCGCCTCCGAAATTACCGGGAAACAGGTCTTCAACCCCAACTCGGCTCACTCCATTGTTATCGAAGCTCTCGAGAAGACGAAGCCCTCCGAAGCTCTCGCCCGCCGCATCTGGATGTCTTTCGTCGTCGAAGGTAAGGACTCGCTGTACCCCGAAGACATCCAGGAGGTACTTGGACCGGCCTACTCCGAGGAGGCCGAGGAGTCTTTCGAGATGATCGACAACGACCAGAACGGCGATATTAGCTTGGACGAGATGACGCGCAAGGTTGTCGAGATTGGCAAAGAACGCAAGGCTATTACCGAGGGAATGAAGGACATAGGTCAGGCACTCCGCGTGTTTGACAAGGTCCTCATGTTCGTTGTCGTTCTGATCGTCGTCTTCATCTTCCTCGCCTGGTTCCAGTCCAGCTTCTTGACCGTAAGTGTATAGGATACTGGAAATATGAGCATGACTGACGATTCCAGACCGTCGCTACTGCCGGAACTGCACTCCTGTCTCTGTCTTTCGTCTTCGCCGTCACCACCCAGGAATTCCTCGGTTCTTGTATTTTCCTCTTTGTCAAGCACCCGTACGACGTCGGCGACAGAGTCGATATCGTCGGCTCTGAGAAGGAGCAGCTCATCGTCGACAAGATTTCACTCCTTTACACGGTTTTCACCCGCATCGACAAGATGCAAGTGGTGCAAGTACCCAACATTCAACTCAACAACCTCTGGATCGAGAACGTCTCACGCAGTAAAGCCATGAAGGAGGTCATCGACCTCAACATCTCCTACGATACCACATTTGAGGACCTCGAACTCCTGCGTGTCGAGCTGGAGAACTTTGTGCGCCACGCAGACAACTCGCGCGACTTCCAGCCAGATATCTCCATTGGCGTCGCCGGAGTCGGCGACCTCGACAAGCTGCAGCTCAAGATCGCCATCAAGCATAAGTCTAACTGGCACAACGAGGCCGTCCGGGCTACCCGCCGCTCCAAGTTCATCTGCGCCCTCGCTCTCGCCCTCAAGAAGATCCCCATCTACGCCCCCGGCGGAGGCGGCGAAGCTCTCGGTGCCCCTGGCAACCCCACCTACTCAGTCGCCGTGTCTGACGAATTTGCGGCGGCTGCTCGCGACAAGGCTGCCAAGGACAAGGAAGCCAACCGCATGGTTCCCTCTGCGGCCGCGACCGGTGACGACGCTGTCGACTCCGCCGTGGAGAAGGCAGCCATGAACGAGTTCAACACACGCGATCCCATGGCCGAGGACGAGTGGGGTAACAGAGTGGCGGACGACGAGACCCTGTCTGGGTCTAAGGACCGCGACAGGTCGGAGGACCGCCGTCGGTCTCGCGACATCCACCGCGTCCGCAGCCAGCTGCTCCAGAGAGGCAGTACCAAGGGCGGTGGCGGCCGTCGCAAGCCGGGCGAAGCCATCCCCGTATCTCCTTCTCTAGAGGGCGCGCCTAGCATGTACCTTACCAGGATGACCTCGCGCAGCAACCGCGGGGCTTACGACGAAGAGGCCGAGACGGGTGTCGTGGGAAGTTACACCACCCAGTACTACGGCGCTCAGTCGAACAACCACTACGCGGGCCAGAGCCTCTCGCCCACGATTTCGCCGCCCTCGGCGACACTCGAACCCCAACCCCTCCAGAGCGCGCCCCCCTCGGGGCAAAGGCCAAGAGGACGGAGTATCTCCAATAGCCAACAGGTCTCCGCTCAGCAGAGCATACAGAAGCAGCAGTAGAGGAGAGATCGATAAGAGGGACAGGAACGGAAAGGAAAGAAAAATGGAGCGAAATGGAAGAGAGGAATAATACCAAAGCTGGTCTGATGGAAGAGGTTCACATCAAAACACCTTTTCGTTTCGTGGGCATTGAGACTGGCTCCTCGCGCCTAACGAAGTTTTCTTTTACAACTCAATATGAGGAGGGGTCAGATGGATTAAGAATAGAGTATGATGACATGTCGTTCGCAGATACAAAATACTACTCTTGAGCATCATCAGAGGTTTTCCATGTCGTGCGAAGAGTAATCTAGTCCCCCTCCATGTTCTCGATAGTCATGGACTTCGATCAGCATACATGCTCAGGCTCACTAACACCACCCTCTTTGGGTCCCAAATCCGTCTTCAGCACGCGCCCGAACAGCTCCAGCAACACCTCGAAGCAGACCTTGGTAATGGCCGGGTCGTAGCGTCCCTTGCTCAGCTCGTCGCGGATGAAGGCGTGCTGGGCCCAGGCGAACTCGTAAAAGGACGTCGTGACGCCGGCGTCGCGCAGCTTGGCGCGGATCAGGTCCCGGCCCTCGGCGGGGACGTGGGTGTCCTTGACGCCGAAGATCATGGCGACCTCGGCGTGCTTCAGGGTCGGGAGGAGGTCGAGGGTGTGCGTGCTGTTCTCGGGGGCCGCAGGGGAGGTGTTCTTGGCGGCGTGCGGGCCCAGGGTGCGGCTGTGGATGTCGGTTGCGAAGTAGGAGACGCAGGCGGTGATGCGGGGGTCCAGCTGGGCATCGTGGTTAGTTCGGGGGAGGTTGGTGCCGAATCGGGAGATGTTGAGTTGAGAGTTATCGGGGGTGGGTGTAAGGGGACGTACGGAGGCGCGGACGGCGAGGTGGCCTCCTAGACACATTCCTGTGCTGCCGATGGGGCCGGTGCAGGTTGGCAGGGCGAGCAGGGCGTCTACTGTGCGGCGGGAGTCTTCATCGTAGGACTCGAGGGTCTTATCGTCACGTCAGCTATTTGTGGGTTTTCAGGTCCAAGCCGGGCCTTGTAAGCAAAGAACAGTGAGGGAACACTCACCTTTTCGACTTTCCAAGCGTTACCCTTGTCCGTGCCAGGGACGTCGTAGGCCAGGGCCTCGGGGCCGGTGAAGTCGTGGTACGAGGACGGGGCGGCGACGATGTAGCCCTGTCCCGCGATCTGGCGGGCGAAGCGGGCGACGGGGCCGGTCACTTATGAGATTGTTTTAGGCTTAAAGCCCGAACACGATGAAAAAACGAGGTAGGATAGGAAATGAGAAAAGTGTGAAATGGGAGAGTATTTGTGCTGACATCACGGTGTAGATCGGTGAGAAGAAGCTCGGTGAGTGTAGAGTTTGGAGATGTGGGTGTGTGGAGGGGTTGTGCAGTGCTGCGGGGAGGAGGAGCTTTGGAAACCCCGCTATTGTAGGTGGGATGACGATTTGGATGAATTCACTGACCTTGGTAGATTTCGGAAAAGAGGCAGACGCCGGGAAATTTCCTGTGGATAAAAGTGATTTGACATGCTTTTCTTCTTTCCCAATGCGTGTCCGTCGCACTTACGCGTTGGGATAACCCGGGATTTGAGGGTGGAAGAGGAAGATTCCTGGGCAAGGTTAGCTACAGTCAGGTGTTGTTCCCCTTTCGGGGAGAGAGAGAGGAGATACTAACTCATAGAACCCTCCTTCCCGTCGGCCTTGGTCGGCACGTCCACGTGAGATTCCTTGATGAGCATTTTGGCAGAGATTTTGAGAGGAGTTGGATGCTCTGCGAAGGTGGTTATGAGCTCGAGGGTGCTTGGTAGTTGAGTGGTTTGCTTCTCATTGGTTGATGGGGTTAAGGCATGCTCTCTGCGGGGACTTAGTAAGCCTTCCCCCTCCACCTTCCTTCCCTACCTACCTGAACTACGTCCACCGAGGTCTGCGCGAATAAGTTGAGTCTTTCACTAACCAGGAACGGTTTCTGCACGGAATGATGCAGAATTGGGCAGTAGGAGATGGAGCGTTGTCCTCTCCTTCACTTTCCATGTGAAGTTCAACCAAGCAACCCCACGCCAGCCTGATGCTTCTTGGCTTTCGTGGTGCAAAATTGCCAGTCACGGCTTTCGTCATACCGATATCTTATACCTGAAAATCCGCCAAGTCCCGTCAAACCCACATGCCATTTGCTGTGTGGCCATTCCACAATGGGGCGATATACCGCTTGAGTCAAATTTCGACGTCCCCCTTTTCCCTACTTCACAACTCTTTGTCGTGCTTCCCTTAAAGTTCCTTTATGTTCGTAAACGTCCGGCCCAATACCGACGATATGCCCGACCGTAGAGCCTGCAATTCCCTGTCCCTCTTCTCGGACACTGCGAGCAGATCCCTGTACCTCTTCTCCCACTCCGACTCGGCCTCTATGGCTCCCCCGATGGTCGCCTTCACCTCCGGCTTGTCCTTCTCCTTCTCTTCCGGCGTCTTCTTCCAACGGTTATACATAACCGTCTGCACCATGTTGTAGTTGCCGCGGATGCTGCCCAACCGGAATTCCCACGCGCAGGAGTATGTCGCTCTGTCCTCGTACTCGCACTCGCGTTTGACCTTGAGCTTGCTCGTCGTCATCAGCGCGCGTCCGCCCACGAGCGCGGCGAGGTTGATGAGGAACGCGTCTTGGTTCGGTGCCGTCTGCCACATTCTCTCGACCGTCGTGTGCACTAGCGCATACGCCTCGGCAATGCTGCAGCCCTCGATAGGGTTGTTGTCCGAGTCCAGCCATTCTCCGTTGACCGTTTCTTCGACAAAGTAGCTGAGCACCGCGTCGATATTTGTGCGGTCCTTCATGTTTTCGAAAAGACCGATGGGGATGTCGTTCGACTGCGGCGGTGGCTCGTTGCCCTTAACAACAGGCAGGACGTCAGGAGCGGATTGTTGCGCATGCAGGTCTACGGGCGGTATTGGTGTTTGAGTCGTGTTTCTTCCAGGTGGTAGCTCTACAGGCGGCGCCGTAGTTGAGAGATCGCCTGCGTTTGGGAGATCACCATTCACCATTACTACGGGCGGAGGGGGTGTTGCGAGACGGACTGAGCCCCTGAGCCGATCAGGGACCTGTAAGGATATGCTAGGCTTGGCTGGCCGTGGCATCTGAGGCGGGCGTGGTGGGCAATCAGGAGGTACGGCTGGTGGTGTGCTTTGCGTTATTGAGGCCTCGGGAGTCATTGGTGTCTGGACACCCTTGATTTCTGGGCTTGGTTTCTTGTAAGCTCGCCCTTCGGCAGGGAAGGCCACGAACGGCCCATCAGTGTTCGGCTTGTTCAGGGGCGGTCTACCGCGGATCTTCCCTGCGGCTCCTGTCCCACCACTACGCCACGCAGAAGACACAACTTTGGCGCCGTGCCGGCGATGAGAAGCCTTTGGTTTTGACGGCGTGATTGCTGACCTAGGTTCGGCATCGCCCCAGAATGCATTGCGGTTAGTGGAAGGTGTGATTGCGGACATCGACCCCTGAGGGTATGCAGAAAGCGGCGTTTGCGCCATGTCAGGCGCTTGAGGCCAGCCGGAAGCCGATGATGTGTGTGCGCCGAGTTTGAGAGGGTCAGAACAGCCAAATGTCGCCCGTCCGTCTGGATGAGCGGACCAGGATCCAAGGCTGTCGCCGCGGTGGCCGTTACCTATCGGCGGCGAGTCGATCCTCGCTCTCTGTGAAGGAGACTTGGCAAGGTCGTCATCATCCGGACGTTTCCTTCCACGTCGTGGTGGTCGGATGTGCGGTAACAGGGCCCTGAGAGCCATGTCATCCTCGGCCAACACTCCGTCTCTTCCAGCCTCGCACACAGGAGTCGGATCAGTGGGGATTTCCATCCAGTATGGATGCGGATGGTCCATCAGATACTCAAAGAAGGCATCCACATGCATCGAGTGCATCCAACGCTACAATCGTCAGCCTCTCTGACTCCACACAGGAATTTTTGTATCACCTTTAGCCGGACAGCATACTGCTGGATCTTTTGCGAGCTCTGCCCCTTGTCGTGGTCTGGAGGCTCGACGCCCAATTTCAAGGCCAGCTCGGCCCAGGTCTTGATCTCCTTGGTCTCTAACTGCCTGATCAGCTGGAAGAGGGTAAAAGTGCTGAAGCTCTTGCCGCCGCTCTTGGGCGGCGCCCGGAACGCCTCCCGTAGCTGCGCCCTGTCCGTCTCGGCAGGCACGGCGGGGTTGCAATGCAGCACGAACTGCACGTAGGCGTCCTCGATGGTGTCGACCGTCACATTCCTATCTGGAAGAACCGACCGCGCAGTCATTATCGAAGACGATGACGAACGTGAAGTAGAGGCGGCGGCGGCGGCAGCGGCAGCAGCAGCAGCAGCAGCCATGTGCTGCTGCTGAAGCTGTTGCTGGTGATGCGTCATGGGCGACGACTGGGATTGCCCATGTGAACTGTTCGATTGTGATTGCGAGGGGGATATCATCGAGCACGAGTCGGTGTTGGAGGGTCCGTGTTAATGGACATCATCACCGGCGATGCGTGGGCTGGACGGCGCGCATCGAGAGCTTGCGTGCGCGGAGAAAAAGGGGAAGGAGGGCGCCTAACGACGCGACGTGGATCGTGGGAGCAATACAGCGGGACTGGTGTTGATGTTGTTGAGATGGACGGGTGAGATTTCGTGAGTCCAAGCAGTAATCCCCGACACATAAAGCCGACGTCGTTGATTATTCGTATGTATCTCAACCGGATGCTAAGCTCCCTCTCCACGGGGCACTCTTCAAGATGAGAAAAGCTTGGTTCAAGCTAGACATCAAATGTACGGATACTCAAGGCTGGCATGCAGCACCGGCAAAGTCGGGTTTGATTTGCGAGTTATGCTTGAGAAGAGGAGGTCCCAGCTACTAAAATTAGCCTTTTGTCAACCGCTGCTGAAAGAGGGAGCTGCCCTGGCACTTCAAAGCACTGGACACCAAACCTCAAGGCTCAGTGGTGGGGGTTGTTCGCTGCAAGCAGAAGTGCCTACCTATGTATCCCAGTGCACCCTGCAAACTCCACACCTGCCAGAAACTACTCAGACGCGTTGCTGAAGAAAACCAAAAAAAAAAAATTGCCGATATTCGAGCGTGGGAGGGGGATGTGGGAAAAAGGCTGGCAAAAAGGTAAGGTACTACAGTACCTCAGGGTGGGAAAACGGCTACATAGTGACCGTCCGACAGTTTGTAAACTTGATAGCACGGAGATCTTTACACGGTCGCGATGTCATCATCGACCGGCTTCCCCAGATCGTCACTGCTTACCTAATGCGTAAAGACAGCACTCAATGTCGCTTATTCCCGGCCGCGCCCCAGTTTCGGGGAATACCGGCATTCCTCGGCATCGCGATCTGATCTCGCCGTTTGGGATCTCGCACCGGTGGCAGCGGCTGCCAGAGATTGAACCTCATCAAGCACTGACAAACTCAAGCTCGAGCATTGGAACTTTTTCTGAAAAGATGACGCAGAATGTTGGGTTGAACTTGAAATCGACGCCCGGATTTCGGGGCGATATGGGGCATGGCGAGGGTTTCCTCGGCTCCGATGAGCAGGTAATTACCCAACTTGAGCCTTGCGCAGGAGAGTCTAGACCGACACGTCTCAGTCGAGATCCTCACTTGAGCCTGCGGGGTCGACAAACCCGCGCAGCTGTGATGCTCAACGTTGTTTCCAACTCTAATGAACGCTTTTAGTCTTCCCGGTTTCGGTGTCAACTACGGATTGGGATTAGATCTTGAGAAGCAAGCAAAGGCGGGCCAAAATTGTTTAATACTACGAAACGGCTTTTCCTGGACTGAGGCTAGGAAACACTGCTTCATTCAGCCTTTCGATATTGCTATGACTGTTTCTCTCTCCTTGCCCCTCCGACTTATGGGGGGCCTATTTCGGTTTAAAAGATTCTTCATCTTTGTCATCCACCTAAACTTGAGTCAAGATCTCTAATATCTCCAACTCTTGCAGCCCTGCTTCCGGAACGCAACTAATGCTTTCCGACTTAATTCAGCCCTTTCCCCGTGCGCCGTTGACTAACCCGTCGGGCAAAAGGGAGACACCCGCGGTGCCACCTTCAACCTCCACGCTTGACTAATCCGGTCTCTTCCCATCCAATCACCGAAATGACGTGATTGCTCTCTCATAAGCAGTGGCCCAACGTGTGGTTATTCAAACGGCTCCGTTCCTCGTCTTGCTTTGAAATACACAATTGGCAGCTTCAAGTATAAAGAATGAAAGAACTGACATGCTACTCAAACTTTTGAATATTTTCGAATCCCACTAAGAGTATCATCAAAGTCGTGAACAACCTGCAACCGCTTTTGAAACCACAGCCCTAGGCATATAAGTGCGCCGAACTCAATTCCTTCAATCATTCCAGACCTCTCGGAAGGGTATCTCAACAACTTATCCACCAAATTCAACGCCCTCCCAAGAAAATCACAATGGCGATCGACACCATCCCTCGCGGCCCCGTCCGCGCAACACTGAACTTCTACGCCGCCCCCGCCGACGGTTCCGCCCCCTACAACACAATCGTCCCGGAAGGCCCGCCGAGCCGCAACTACTCAGACGACGCCCAGGAGACCCTCATCAACGACGTCCGCGGCCGCGAGTCCGACTACAACCTCGACGCGGACGCCTTCGCCGTGATCCGGCACCAGCCCCCCTCCGCCGAGAAGGACTTCGTCGACGACGAGTCCATCAAGCGGAATTACTATCCGGAGCTCGAGAAGCTGCTCCTCGAGCACGTGCCGGGTTCCAATAGGGTGCTCTTCTTCGACCACACGATCCGCCGCGCGGATCCCGAGGCCAACAGGAACCCGGTGACGCGGGTCCACATCGACCAGACGCCCGTGTCCGTGATCCAGCGCGTCAAGAGGCACCTGCCGGAAGAGGCGGAAAAGCTCCTGGCGGGGCGGTACAGGATCATCAACGTCTGGCGGCCGCTGAACGAGAACCCCGTCGAGTCGTTCCCGTTGGCGTTCGCTTCGTCGTCGTCGTTGGCGGACGAGGACATCGTCCCCATCGAGCACAGGTACTCTACGGGATATACTGGGCAAACGGCTGGTATCAAGTTCAGCCCGAGGCAGGAGTGGTACTATCTGAGCGGCATGACCGGGGACGAGAGGCTGCTGCTGGAGTGCTTCGACAGTGAAGGTCTTCGCGATGGGACCGGGGTTCAGGGGGGGAGGTTGGCTCACACTGCTTTCGTCGACCCCAGGACGAGGCCTGATGCTGAAGGCCGCGAGAGCATCGAAGTCCGCGCGTTAGTGTTCGGGCCTTAGAGAGCGAGGGGAAAAGGTGTAAGTTTAGATCACGACATTTACGAGAACATGTTGAATTAAGAGCATTCGAGTATCAATGCATGCGAGCTCGCCTATGACCACATACAGGGATTCAGCACCCCTGGATAATTGCGAGCTCTCGTGCCACATGCCACCCTGTCGTGAGTCTAGAAACCGTATGCGTCCACGACGCTCAATCCTTGATCGTAAAAGGTTCCGAATACCAAAAGAAAATGCAAATTCGCTCTATGCGGCGGAGTCTAACCGCAGAAAAAGGAGGCTGTTTCGCCGAAATGTCGTCAAGATGATTGCCTCCCCTGAAAGAAATGTCAATGTCGATGACCGATTCCATGCCTCGGTTCCGAACTCCGTGACACCAATGAATCATTCACACGCATCATGATTGGTTCTTTCGGCCCTTGCCGCGAGAGCTACCCTGCCGGCTCATAGCCGCTCCACCTGCGGCGCTGCTGTTGCGGCTCATGGGAACCGCGGCAAAAGCTGACAGGGAGGACGTTGGTACTTCATCCCTGACGCTGCTTTCGATGGGCTGGAGATCCTCAGTGAGGTTCGTCGGGTCCGGTCGAGGGCCTGGCTTGAAGCCCGACCACGGCGTCTTGGTATACGGAGCGATGGAAGCTTCAAGCAGCTTCCTGCTGCCATTGGGGTGGTCAATCGAGTCGCCGGGCTTGTGACTGGCATCGTACTTTTTGAAGAGATCCATGATCATGATGTCGGAGCCGATCTCCTCTTGCGACAACGACTGCGGTAGGTTGGCGTCGGTGTTTCCTCTGACGGGCTTGAAGTAGTTTGTCATGGACGACGACGGCAGCTTGGCGGGCTCGTGCGGATGCATAATCTCTAGGTACTTGGGCAATTCCAAGCCATTGGCTCCCTCGACAGCGTCGATCAGGTTCTGATTAATCCCAGCTCTTGTACTTCTAGTAGCATGGGAGCTGGTGCGCTCCATCATCGGCGCAGCGGGCCAAGCTTCGCTATCCTGGTCGCCGTCCTCCCCGTGACCGGAGTCGCTGCCGGGGGAGGAGCCGCCATTTGCGTTGGCCTTGTGCCTCAAGATATGCTTGTGTGCAGCGATCGCCGCGGCATTGTATGCCATTGTAAGTTCCTTCTCAGTAAAGAGCTTATCGATACTGTATGCCGGCCCATTCTGCTTGGCGGCGACACGGAGCTTCTCGTTCTGCCAGAGGGGCGTGGTGCTGTTCGGGTCGAGGGCTCGTCTGGACGGAGCAGGGGAGCCATCGTCCTCACCAAGGTTGCGCTTGCGCTTCTTATTGTCCGCGTAGCCTGAAAGGTCCTCTACGTCCTTGCGCAATCTTGTCGCTCGCTTTCCGTGTGTACCGCCGGGGCTGGCTGGGTTGGTGATACTGAACTGGTTGGGGTGGAGCAGGAGTGCGGAGGAATCAGAGATCTCCAAGGCCTCCTTCTCCTTATTGAGACGGTATTTTCTCGAAAGAAGGGTATTGACGAGACGGTCGCGGAGGGTAGCAGATAGAGCGGCGTGCTCGCGTTTCGCAGTTTCGACCTTGTAGAGGTACTCGTTTTTGTATTGGTGGAGGCGGCGTTCGTGCTCGTGCTGTCGTTGCGAATGTCAGTCAGTTGGGACCGACCAAGCGAAACATCGATCACACTCACCATGTGTTGGAGCAGGTGGAAGTCTCTATATTCTATAAGATCTTCAACACCCTGGACGAAATCTTCGAACTTTGGACCGGCCATTTGTAAGAGAGTGCGGTTCGTGTCGGCGAGCGGCTCTTGTCCCTGCGTCTCGTGATGCTCCTGGCGCAGGCTGGCGATGACGCTGAGGACGTCTTCGGAGTACGGGTCGATGCGCTGGACCAAGTTGGAGTCAACCTGAACCCTCTGGAGCTGGTCACGATATCCGATGTCACGATCCTTGTTGAACTTCTCTTGAAGATTATTAATCTTGTCGGCGAGGACCTGGCGCTTGCGGTCGCGCTTCGACTGAGTAGTGGGTGCTGGCGACGCTCGACTGGCTTTTTGCTGGCCCGAGGCGCCGCCTAGGTTGGGGGGAGCTACTTCGTTGGTAGCCATTACGACGGCCTTGTGGTAGTTCGTATCAATCGCTGGTACTGTAACTTGGTGGGAGGCCGAGCTGTGGCAGAAGATTGGTGTTGCGTTCCAAGAGAGGAACTTGGCTAAGTGGTGTGAAGGCGGCCGTCGCAAGCCGGAGCTCAAGCGACAAGAGGGGAATAAGATGGGTGGTATAGTAGAAAATGACGAAGAACAGACACGTGGAAGAGTAATTCCCTCTCAATAACGTACATGTACTGGGAAGAGAGATAACCGTCCGAATGCCCATGCGTAGACAGCTCTCTGTGGTGTTTGTGTGTGGCAGACTGGTTCGGAAGAGAGGTGAGGGCACTGCGAAATGGAGGACGGTCTTGTGCCGGTCGGCCTTGTCAGCCTTCCCACTAATAAGTGGCTGCAAGGGTGTACCGTACCTGAGGTGAATGCTACAGGGCTCCAGGTTCGTTTCCCATTTTATTGGCCGACCCGTATCCCATCCATGGATGGCTTCCGCCAGAACGGATGAAAAAAAAAAAAAAAGGGAAACAGCACTGTCCGCGCCAATTTTCAGCGTATTATCCCTGCGCTTCGGTTGTTGCGCATTTTGCAGTACCTAACAGCAGTATTGAAGGCAATGATAGTGAAGCAACATCTCTTTTCCACGTTTCTGAATTTCATGATTTCCCGGTATACACTCACGGGGCCACAAACCTTTCAATTGGTTGCGCCGAATCGTATAAATATTACACTTTTCGTATCTCAAGATTGGTAGCAAATCTGACACGATGCACATCCATTGCCTCCAAGTTGCTTGTTTCTGAGGTATCTCGTGATCATACCGTCACCAGCCTACAAGCCGCTCCTAAGCTTTTGCAGCTGGCTCATCAAGCCGTAACCCCCGAGATATGTCTTGGTCTCGGCCGGATCGGCATGGACGCTGCCCTTCCTCGCCCGTCCTTCGTTGCCATTACTTTGAGCCCGGCTCGCTTGATCCACCTCCTTCATCAGATCTCGGTGCCGGTCCTCAACCATCTTGGCCAAGCTCTCGATGAACTTCGTCCTACCCTTCTCCTCTGCCGTCCCCTTCCACACCTGATTGAGATCCTTGAGCTCTTCGATCCTCTGCGCCGCCTTCTCGATGCCCTGAACGGGATCTTCCGACCTGTGCAGTAGCTGCGATATCTCGTCTCGTAGTTTTTGGAGCACCTGCTGGCCCTTGTCCTCCGTACTATGCTGATCCGAGCCCGGCTCCGGCGCTGACACGGAAAGGAAGGACGAGCTGACCGAGATCTCGGATGGTGGGAATACGAAATCCATCGCGTCGCCGAATGTCTTGATGACAGATTCCAGGCGGGACCGGACAACGGTAAGCGTGCGCAGCTGGTTAATATACGGCGGTTCCGCGGTCGTCTCTCCTGCTTCTTGTGAAGAAGGCACAGTTACTGTTGTCTCATCTGCCTTGGTCGCGCCGACTGATGCCCTCCTCTCTTCACCGTCTGCAGTCTTTGGGGCAGGTTCCTTCGTCGCCTCGTGCAGTCCTCCAGGCACAAACTTCTTAATGTCATCCTGCAAAGTCTCATTCATCGTCTCTGCAAGACTAAGCGTCTCGCCTCGTAGAAGCTCGACTTCATACGCAAGTCGACTGCCGCTGCGCAAAATATCATCCGTGAGCTGGGTCAGGGTGCCCGATAGCCTTGTTGTGTGGAC
Organism: Colletotrichum euphorbiae; assembly: GCA_037178605.1. NCBI lineage: Eukaryota > Fungi > Ascomycota > Sordariomycetes > Glomerellales > Glomerellaceae > Colletotrichum > Colletotrichum euphorbiae. The sequence goes on along the minus strand of JAXCEF010000037.1, from coordinate 209,971 downwards.
ATTGAGCAGGGATAGCAGCGCCTGCGCTTCGGTTGAGAGATCGGCCAACGGGACAGCTTGGCCGCCATTGCGCTGATGACCGTTGGCCTGCAGCGGCGGTAATGAGGCGTTGAGATATGCCGCGGGATCAAATGAAGGATCTAGAAAGTCTTGCAAGAAATCGTCTGCTACATGGCTCGATTTTGGCTGAAATGTCGACGTGGGCTGCTGGCTTGCGTTGCTGGGGACGTTCTTGGTTGAGGCCGCGTTGCTGCCCTGGCGCCGACGTATTGCCGACTTCGAGTCCCAAGACATTTTGACCGCTGATGATATCTATGTCAATTGTGAATGGGAGTTCTCATCGCAATGCCATGTGAAGACCCGGCCGGACTTTGTCGATGAAGATGGTAGAAGTATAATATGAGGAGTTCATGTTGTGAGTTGATAGGTGAGAGGCCAGAGGTCGGAGGCACTTGGACACCTACCTGGCCCCACTTCCATCCCGCTACCGCTCTCCCGTAAGCGAAAAGGACAGGGGCATCCCGCCGCGCATGAGGTTACTCGCTGTGCCAATCTGCATTTCCTCATCTGGATTCAAAGCAACTGACACTTATGTGAAATTTATTTCTAAAGCCAAAATGATGTACGGAAGATGCCTGAAGTAGAACACTACATAACACAGTCGGTCAGCCTAATACTTGACCACTATTGGGTATCTTTAGGCCACAAGAGCTCCCTCTTATACAAGCACTTGAGCATAGTGCCGAACACACCAATCCAGACAACGATCAAACCTGCAGCCATAACACATCCAAAGATTTGCAGTCCACTATTCTGAAAAACCTTCCCAAGAGCAGTGGTTGCAGTGACGAGCGCGGTGTTTGGGAAGACGAAGGACCACCACGTCATTTGAAACGGCATTTTGTTTGCCGGCTTTACGTATTTCCACAGTGACCCGACAGAAACGATGAAGAACCAAACCGACAGGCCCCAGAGCCAGAGTCCAACCAAAATAGAAACCACTTTGATGATGGGCACCGCTAGATCAGTGCCTAGGAAATTTGGAGGCAAGATCGTTTCTGCTTGGTTTCCAAGTAGGACTGCGACGGTCAGTTACCACTTGTCCAGCCGGGAACGAACAACTAACCTATGCCGCCTACAGTGAATGCAAAAGGACCAATAGAGATGAACTGGCGTCTGGTAAGCCTAGTTGTCTGCGTCTGTCCCTGCCGGGCCGCTTACCACACCGGGTCGCTGAAAATCGCGAGGCAACTTCTGCGTCATCAGCCGGTAGATGAAGGCAGCAGAAATCATGAACGCAATCAAGCAACCAGCCCCTTGAGTGGCAATAGCGCATAGCGCAATCGCCGTCTTATTGAGAATTACCTGCTGCTGATTCGTCTGAGACGCTGCCATGATGAGGTTCGAGCCAAATGGAGCGGTAAGAAGCAAAGGGTAGGCTGGGAAAACCCAAGTTGGCGTCATGGTGTGGATGGGAAACACTCTTCAAAGCAGTCAGCCATTGTCCAGAGCCATTAGGGGTTGCATCGTTGGACGCTTACAAGGTTGACCAGAGGATCAAGTAAATGGCTGAAGAGGCTAGCACTGACATCGCAATGTAGCCCCAGTACAGTATTTGCATAATCCTCAGGAGCCAAGGTCCAACATATGGAACGCCGAATTGGCAAATGTTGATACATATGATAGCAAAGCTAAGAAACATTAGAGACCTTGTCTTGGTTAACTGAGGCGACGACTTACGAAACGACCTTGGACGTTTATTAGCAATTGCCTAGTATTTTGCTGTTGTTTAACTCACAGATGCCGGAATGAAGAGGGACTCTGTTTGATCAGTAAAGGAATGAACGAGTGACCCACGCCGCAAATGGAAGCGCAATGCTGCAAGAACACAGTTCATTATAAAAAGAAGAATATTTAGAAGGAAAAAAGCCACAGCAATGCCATTAAGCCACGCAGCCTGGTATGGAACTAGACGGGTATAAGTTGAAGTTGAGTTCGATGCGTCATCAGGATATACGTACGGGAATGTATTACGTTTGCCATTCCCCCAGTTGCCTATAATGCTGTGAGTGTCAAATCATGGAAGGGGTATGATCATTTTCATACCATCGTCTGCTACGAGTTAGCTTTGAACATCTTATATGAGAAGTGATCCAGTACCATGGTGAACCAGGTCCATGTGTGGCACGCAATACGGTCTCGAAGCCCGACGCGTCCACGACCAGGGCCCTTCTCCATTCGACCATCCAAGTTGTCAGGGCTATTGCCATTCGAATTAGGATGAGCGTCGGCTTCAGATGCAGGGTTTGTCTCTGACGGCAAGACTAGACTATGAGACGAGAATTGTGGACGCCTCAGTGTCGAGTTGACAGCAGGAGCAGAGGCAGATGGGCCTTCATGGGGGGGAGGAAAATAAGATGGGCGGTTGCCGTGCTCATCTGGAGTTTGGTAGCCGCAGTTGGCTACCATTTGGGAACTGGAGGGGGCCATTTCGCAGTAGGTGACTCCCAATCTTCAGGTCCTCGAGCCAACAGTTTTGATACGACATAGAGAGGGAATAGCAGACTGGGCTCCGCATTAGTGAGGGCGATGTTCATATAGACGAGGTTTGTGATGAAGACGACGTGGTCGAGGAAAAGTGACCCGAGATCGAAGAGAGGCATAGTCCAAACCGGGCGGGCGTTGGAAACGCAATTCCGCGCAGAGCGGCTCAAGCCAGGAGGGAAAAAACAAGGTGGTGGTGGAGGACGGGGGACTGGTAACGGTGAACGGCAGGAGGGGTAACGATAAGCCCTGGCCGTATGACGAAAGAGGTGTGTGGGTGGGTATAGTCAGATGCCGACTGAAGCGTGGTGCAGGGCTTCAAGTGTAGATGCTGGCCCCTTCCTTGTGCGATAGAGTAGCGCTGAGTCGTCGAATGGCTGCGGCCAAAATAGACTGTTGTTGCTCAGTTTTGAGTCCGTCTGCTATCCGTACTCTCGAAGGATGGCAGTTCGCTATCCCGATTGGTGGCGGTGGTTCCGTGTGTGTCGCCCGCCGGTCTCGCAGAACTAGCGGTATTGTTGATGAAGCCCAGCTGAGGGAAAACTTGGTCCAAATGAGGTGTGGATCGATAGACGCCGTGTGAGGTTTTCAGCGAATCCTTGGAAAGGCAGTCGGAGAGACGTCCCGCAGTGAGTAAGGTAATTAAGGCAAGGTACAGGTAGGTACAGTGGGTATAAAAAAAACCGTCAATTTTACACGCCACCCCACATCAACACGTCTTCCTATATTACTACCACTAACTTCAAAAATAGCTCCTACTATACCCACACAATAAGTAGATTATAAAATATTTAGTCGCCTTATAAGTATATATAGACTGTAATATAGTATTTAAATTATTAATAATAAAGAGACTTTTTTACTAGGGATTATATATAGTATAATATATTAATATTAATACTAAAAGCTCGCTTTCTCTCTCCTATACTCTAGTAAGTTACTTAAGATTAATAATCTCACAAGAAGATATACTATAGGTTAAAATTATTTCTTTTCTTCTAGTTATAACTATATATCTCCATACCGCTCTATTTATCTATGAGGCTACTCTTCTTAACTAGCTTTGAGACTAAGGAATTACTTGCTATATTATAGTAGTAAAGCCCTACTTAAGTAAGAACTTAGCTTAGGCGCGCTTAAAGTATTATCTATAGCATTAGAAGAAACTAATCTCTTAGTAATATTATTAGTACTTATTAGATAAGTTATTAATTAAGTATAGTTATAGCTAGAAGACAATATATATATTTTTATATAGTAAGAAAGATATCTCCTAACCTTCTAAATCTTCTATAATTATCTAGTCTAATATAAATTACTAACTTTTTAAATAACATAGAGAGTAAATAACTTAATATTAAGTATATTAAGATAAAGCTTAAGAAAATAAAATATAAGTTAATATTTTAAGCTTATATTAAGTATAGTAAGAAACTCCTCTAGTTATAATAGAGCGTAACTAGAAAGCTCCCAAAAAGAGCTATATAGCTTAAGGTTACTTTAAGATACTTAAGAAGTATTTTCTATTATTTATTATATTATTAGATACTTTATATAGAATAATACTTCTGTTAATAAAGAGAAAAATATAATACTATAGCCAGACTAATAGGTATTTATTTATATATTTAGCTTCTATAGCTCTAATCTTAACTCTATTAAGTCTATATAGAAGCTTCTTAAATAAATGATCTATAAACCTCAGCTTAATTTTAGATTATAAAAGAGTAATAAGGAGTTACTTAAGCTTCTTATAAAGCTTATTGAATAGGCGTGATATAAAATCTCTATTAAAATAGTAAATAATCTTATAGATTTAATACTAGCTTAAATTATAATATATATTATAGTAAATAGCTATTATATAAAGGATTAATTAGTATTGATAGCCTCATTAGAAATAGTATTACTTTTATATATTCTTATAGTAGATTATATATAAATCAATATTCTAGTAAAATATAACTCCTCGGGGAGGGGGGTCGAATATCGGGTGTTTTTAACCCTTGCATGAAAGTTGGCTTTTTTTTTTACGCCACTGTAGGCAAGGCAAGGTGAGGTAAGGCAGGTAAACCGTAAGGCAGGCCCTGGTAACGAAGATGCAAGTGTGATGGAAGAGGTGCCTGCGTCATTCGGACTTTTGGCAGCGTCCACCCTCAGTCTGTTCAACTGTTGTCTTCGCCTAGAAAATCGGATGCACCCTGCCGAGAATGACATAGCCCGCACCGTGTTGGGCGGGCGACACGCTGCAGTGTAACTGATAAACCTTGGGTCCACTGATGATGTGGAGTAGAACACGTGAATGTGAACTGCCCAAGGCCTGTTCAAACTTCAACCACCTCTTCCCGTCGTAAGTCCGAGAATACCCTTGGACTATGCGTTAACAATGCGTTCAACCAAGGATGTCATTATATTCCATCGCGGATTGTGCAAGGCCTGCAGCCGTCCCAGCTTAAATTAGCTGCTCCAAATGATGTGCAACACACGGAGTGCACCGGGTAAAGTGGGGGCAACAAGCACCATCCCCGCAACCTGGGAGGCGCGGTGTTGGTCTTGGGTGCACCTTCCCAACTTCATTCCTCCCTCCAGTGCCATGCCGGGGAGCTCTCCACTTACTTAGCGACAAATTTCGACATCTCCGAGTCTCCGACGCTCCAACACTCATCTTCAGGACTGCGACCTACCTATACTTCTTGCGAGAATGATTGACACTGCATCTACTGATCGAGAGGTACCTGAGTTTCATTTAGGCTCTTGTCTTTCACACCTTGTTCGATCATGACCACGTCCGTTGTTCAGCTGGACCAGTTTTGCATTCGTCAGACCAAGGACTCCCTCAGTGTCAACGTCTCGTCTAATATTTCTCTTCGTTCGATGTCTGACGAACACCGAATTTCATCGGCTGAAGACCTTCTTGCTTGTATTCAAGAAGGGCGAGTCGCAATATCAAAGGCGCCGATATGTCGACTCTACGTATCGGTCTTGGAAGAAGTAGCTGAGGGCGATGCTGCTATAGAAAATCTTGTCAATCATGTTTTGTGGTGTATTCAAGGATCCCCTGTAAGCAAGCGGTCTGAGTTTCCTTAGTTCATACTAATTAAGAATCCCAGATCTGGAGTCAGCTTGGGACCCGTTTGATTCCTGACCACATCTGTGTGTCCCATCAGCGACACTCGTGTTTTAAATTCGAGTACGAGAACACTGTGCCGAAGTTTTTTAGGCCACCCGGAGCAACGATGGTGAATATCCAACATATCACTTGCGCCATTTGGTTCCATCAAGACAAAACAGCCACGTGGAGACGTGCCGGAATACGGCTTGAGAAATCGTCAAACGTGTCGATGCCATTTTGTCTCCGAGATGGCGCAAGCGATGTTGATGAAGCGTCCGCATGTTAGGAAATGCAGCGCGAGGACCACCACGATTTTGCAACACAGGATTCGGGTATTGGCCTTGATGTCCCAGGCGAAGAAGAAAGTACACAAGTCACGGGCGAAGCGCTACAGCAAGACAAAGACCTTTTGCGGTCAGCTGGGGCCTTGGCAGAAGCCAGCCTGTATTGTTTGGTGTCTGGATCCAAGCGAATTGCCGGGTTTCAAACGACTTCAACCATGGAATTGCCGCTTGGCTCTCTGATGTTCCAGGTACTGAACATGAACTATCTATCGGTAATGGCTTTATCCTTAACGGAGCTCAGATTGCATCACGTCTAATACTACGCAGGACCTCGCTGCTCAATATCGCCTGCTACCGCATCTCAGTGGTATACTTGTGAGGGTAGATAGCATGGACTCTGGCCAGCTTACCCGGAAAAGGAGCACAGCGACGCATGAGGAACACCAAATACCACAGAAGACCGCAGAGAGCGTTGAAGATCTCATTCAACAAAAGCTCTGCGGCCTTATTCACTCGAAAAGCAGAATGCGACCCGTCCGGAGAGAAACCTCGCTGAAGACCGTGGCGCCTGGGAACAAAAGCACTATTCAGGTTGCAGACTCGTCTCCTCTTTCTGCTATTTCCGTTGGTGACGGATGCAATAATGCCATTTTCGACGACGAAGAATTGGACCATTTCTTCAGCTCCGCGCCGGAGAGAGACATGCTGGCATTGCCGGAGGCATGCCTGCCGTCACCCGACCAGGGAGGTTCTGAGCCCGCCGGTTTGCATCACCAAATGAGTGATGATGTGCATACGTCTGACTTCGATGCTGGACTATTAGACACGCACGACTCACGGCCATCAGAGGACCCTTATGATCGGCAGTTCTCAGCAACATCATCTGACCAGGATTATATCGACACCCGAATCGAATACGCCAACCGGAGAACTACCCATGATGCAGAGCCACTGCAAGCAGGCATGGACGAATTTCCCGAAATCAATACCTCGCAGGAGCATTACACTATTTCCAGTATATCGCCTTCTTTGTTTGATTTCGAGTCGGATATAGCCATGGATTCGATGTTGTGTGATGAAGGGTTGGAATCCGACATCGACGAGTTAGTGACCTTTACGACCGAGTATCACCATGAAGCACGCCTCACCGATCAAATGAGTCAGATACCATACCAGGATGCAGCAGCCGGCGACTGGATGGGATTAACGACTTCAGAATATGGCATCATTTGGACGACCGCAGATAACATTCTGGATGAGGACTTGAAGCAGGACCTCGAGTTGTCGGCTTGATTTGGCGCGTGATTATGACCGGTGGTCTCGAGGCGCTTACACGTCCTACCTAGAAAGGGGATACCGATCCAGCCAGATGCAACCAGAGCACGTTGCACAATGTCAAGATAGCGACGATATGTATCCGGACACGTCAGTTGAGGACTTTTCGACTTCGAACGGGTTAGATGTGCTTGATCAAGACGGCGATGGATGTTCAGAATGATCACCACAGCAATGTGCGTGGTCGAGCGATGAGGAGCGGGACCACTTCGGTGAGAAATAGGGTAGGGATCGCGATTTTGAATGTTTCAGTCGCTGCTGATTTGCAGAGCCTGATTGATATGGACAGATGAGGCTTTGGTAGATGAGAAAATCTATACCGAAAGAGTTATGACGAAAGAAGTCGACGTCGAATGCAGCCTGTGACACTCAAAACGTCGTGAATTTTTCCCCCGCTGAAACCGACCAGGCGCATAGCCAGTTCGGCTCTTCAACCCGCCCCCCTTCATTCATTATTTCACGCCGCAACCTCACTTCCTTTCCCCTCTTCGCGTACCCATCTTTTGCGAAAGTCGTTTTCGTTCGAGCCGCGAGGCGCATCGCATCGGTCGTATTCAAATCCAAACCGGCCAGATCCCGAGTGCTGCAAGTACGGCGTCGTCGAGAGTAACCTTGCCATTCCATCACGCTCGCGATCACACTTATTTCTTGCCGCCCTTGCCTCCCTTTTTGGGTTCCTTCTTCTTCTTCTGTTCGGGCTTCAGCGTCGCGAAGTGGATGTACCAGAGGAGAACAATCTGGAGAATAACGGCAACGAGAACGATCAACAAGATCGTGAACAGAATCGGCTGATCGTTCAAGACAGCGACGGCTTCGGGCGTGGCGCCAATGGAGCGGAACCAGTCGAATTGACCCATCTTCGCGGTCTTCGAAATAGCGCGATGATGAAGTCGGCTTGAATGTTCAGGGTAGGTTTCGGTGCGTTGGATGACTCGGCGGACAGCTGAATAGAGGCTCTGCTCAATAACGATTCGGTCGGTATGGACTGTAGTGGTTTGGGAATTAAGAGGTGCGTATTCGTCGAAACAAAGTCAAAATGAAGGTCTGAGTCTCAAGTGCGCCAGTCACAAGGGAATAAGCAACACTACTTGAAATGTACGGGGTATTGGGGGCAGTGGCGGGATTAGAGAGAGTCGAAAGTTTCGAGGAACAGGAAAGAAGACCATGAGATTTGCAACAGAAGGGGGAAAAAGATAGGGATGGTTCTCGGAGGGACAAGATTGTATGGAAAGATTGATCTGCTTCGGGGTTCTCGAAACGGGAGACGTCACATTTCGCAGCCACGGCTTAAGATGCGCTAGGCAGAATGGCCCTATGGTGGTCACAGTGCCCATTTGCAGGCTAGTGCGGCCTGTGAGACTGGAGACGCGACAGCGGGTTTTTTGGGGGGGTTTTCTGAGAGCTGGGCTGCCCTGGGAGGGAGACCCAGCCCTTTCCCATCCAGTGTAGGAGGGGGGCTCGGGCTGGATGCGCGTTTCAGGCCTGCGACAGAATGTCGACTGATGCCTGCGTCTGCTGATTGGCTGGGCTGGGACGGCCTGCAGCGGCTAGGCGGCATGTGGAAGGGTCCATTCTGCAGCGCATTTTGGGTGCTTTCGCTCAAGCTTGAACATGCCCTGCGTTGAATGCCAGCGAGGCTCCAATATTGCGGCTTCCGGTCTGAAGAGGTTTGGTCTATTGTGCCGGAGACGCTCCCGCCAGGAACCGGATCATCGTCAACTCTAGCATCCGCTGTCTTCCATGTTCACAAACGGAAATCGCATGGCGGTGATGAGCGTGGGCGCGAATATCCAAGCGCCAATCTTAAGTAAGCCTGCCCCTGGAAATAAGCCAAGCAGCGCCTGCCGGTGAGACGTCCGATTCGAGCAAAGCCTCAAGACGCTGCCCAAGGGGGGTTACTCGGTGTGACGCCAGACTTGCTCAAGCCTCACCGGCCACCGACATCATGTGACCTTTTCTCAGGATCAACTCGGCCCCGGTCTTCAACATCGGGGGGCGGGGCACGGTCCAAGACCCGAAAGCTCGGCGGGGCAGTTTCCAGCCAATGATGTAGCCCGAATCAGGATGTTGCACGTTGCCTGGTTCGCTCCAATCGAGATTCCAAAAAAATTATCGACCAGTTGGCGCGCGACCTTGGGCTCAATTCAAGGAGCCATTCCGCGACCGCACCGACGACCGCCCACGACAAATTCGCAAAACTCCCCTAGGAGCCGGCCTAAAACCGGCTTAGAGACGTACGCCCCGCATCTCCGCAGCGATGAATGCGGTACGGCCGACCCGGTGCATCCTCGCAAGAGGCGTGGGCTCCGTCTCGAGCGCAGCCGCCGCCGCTCCAGCCCTGCCCGTCCGCCTGTTCCACACCTCCTCCAGCCGGTCGACACGGAGGAGGTCCAGGTTCAAGAACATTCTGGCCGACGAGATGGGCTTTACAAATCCCACAGAACTCAGCTACATCACCCGGGTGAAGATCCCGGATTACGGCCCCGAAGAGTACAGGATGTTGCAAAAGAAGTACACCCCCGAGCAGTTGGAGGCCCTGCTGGCCGGAGAAGACGCCATCGACCCCCAAGACATTGCCTTGCAGGGCCGTTTACGCCTCGACCCCTACAAGCTGGACTACATGGAGGACTTCGCGACCATCCAGCCCGTCATCGACGCGAAACCGCAGAAGACGGTGAAGCCGCGGGAGGTTCAGTGGCTGCCACGGACGGAATGGGTGGACGACTACGTCGAGAAGATGGCAGACCGGGTCGAGGTGCAGCTCAAGGACGCGATGGGCAAGGCGTACGCGCGGGTGCTGCGCAAGATCAAGAAGGACAACCCCGACAAGATCGACTTCACCGAGGAGGAGCTGCGCGAGCTCGAGAGCGACCCGGAGCTGCGCCGCAAGTTCCTGATCGACGAGGACGTGGACGTGCTGGGCAAGAAGGCGACGGAGCCGGCCGGAGAGGTGGTCAGCTCCCAGTGGCTCGACGAGATCGACAAGGAGTTCTACAAGGAGCTCGAGCAGGAGTTCAGCACGGACAAGAACCCGCTCCAGCCGCCCCGGCTGGATTCGTGGAAGGCGATGGAGGGACCGGACGGCGACTCGGCGCTGGCTCCCAAGCTCGGCAAGGTCGAGGGTGTCAAGGGCCTGTACACGCCCGAGGACGCGGAGGAGCAGGACCTGGACCCCACGGGTGACTTCGCCAAGATCAAGACCCTGACGGGCATGAAGATCAGCGACATCCAGACGCTCATAACCAAGCCCATCGTGGTGCGTCAAGTCCACAACCAGACCCGTCTTGGCAAGATTCGTAGTGTATCGGTCATCGTCGTTGCCGGCAACGGTAACGGCAGACTCGGACTTGGAGAGGCCAAGTCTGTGGATTTCCACGTCGCTAGAACCACGGCTAGAATGTTGGCTATTCGCAACATGAAGCCTATCCGGCGGTACGAGAACCGTACCATCTACGGCGAGGTCCAGAAGAAGATTTCGGGTACTGTTGTGAAGCTGCAGTCCCGTCCCCCAGGTATGCCGTTTTCAGTCTTACAGCCCCAGCACATGTACAAAATTGCTGACTATGTTCGTTCAAGGGTTCGGACTCCGTGTGTCCCACCGCATATTCGAAATGGCCCGCCTCGCTGGTATTCACGACCTGGCAGCCAAGATCATGCGCTCCAAGAACCCCTACAACACCGTCAAGGTCGTCTACGAGTGCCTTATGAACCAGCCCGACCCTGAGCAGATCGCCATCGGTCGTGGGAAGAAGCTGGTTGATGCAAGAAAGGTGTACTACGGCGGCTCTGTATATTAATCCCATCTGTATACCAACATGTATACCACTGTACCATGTTAAAGCGCATCTCCAGAGACCTCCCAAAAGCCAAGCTGTTTTGTGATGAAAGATGTTTTGGAAGAAAACGTTCGGGTACTCTTTATGGTCTGCCCTGTCCTGAATTGGGGGTATCTCTCTCCTCCTAGTCGTAATGCTTCATGAACGTGTCCATCATGTCCCACAATCACGTGTTCGCAGACGTATGTGTGCTTCAACATCGCCTTCGTGCTCGTTGACAAAGTCTTCCCCCGTTTGCGCTTCCTTCAAGCGTCCTTATTGATCCTGGTTTCCAGCCTGGTTGCCCCAGTCCATCTCTTGCTGAAGCACGATGCTGTACACGCTTGCCTTCAGCAGTGTATAGACCAAACTCGTCTTCCGCTCCAGTTCGCGAAGGCCGTCGAGGATCTCTGTACTCGGTGAACTGCTCAGGTCCTCCAGTGTCTGTGCGAGCTGCATTCCAAACGTCAGTCAGCACGCGCCACTCCTTCGTGGTGTCCCAGGCGGTCGAGACATGGATCAACCAAACCTTCTTCATGTTGTCCGCCAGCTTCTCGTACTCCTCCAGAACCTCGCCCTCGAGCGGCGTCAGCTCCGGCTGCGAGTGCAGCATGTTGGACTCTCGTCCTTGCTCCATCGTTTGCCGAAGTTCTCGTATCGTTATCGCGGAACGAGACGGACTAAATCTTGGGGACGGCTTGCGGTGGAGGCGGCGGGCGATGCGATGGCTTCGGTGAGTCGCGGTGTGACGCGTTGTGGTTACAACCCCGCGTCACCTCAGAGCGGAGAGCGGCAGATGCAACAACCCCACTTTGGGCTGGTTGTCGGTGAACGGCCAATAGCATATCAGCGAGTCAGGCGCCGCACCAAATGGTCAATTTCAGGACTCTTCCAGACATCAAATTCTGATTGAGGCTCCTCCATCTTCCGAGACAAAAAATAGCGTCAAAGAAGCCATTTCTTCTACGCGCTATACACACGCACAATTCATAACCAATTCATGTGGTGCAGACTGACGTGGCAAGGCCCGTTGATCTCCTTGAATAGCTTCAGAGCTAATAGCTCACACGAAACGTCGCGCCTGACCTCGATTTTAGGGCGAAAGCCGTGTGGGAGCTGCCATGGCTGTCGTCTACACCAAGTGGCGTGAACTAAGTTAAGGGGGAGCTAGTGGGCTCCGGTGAAGCTGGAGAGACAGAGAAAAAAAAGAGACCAATTCGATATTTCGAGGCGGTCTTAGCGCTGGCCACTTGACAGCTTCTTGTACAAGTGTCCCAGCCATGGCGATCTTCTTTAATAACTCGCAATCTCTTCCCCAGTTCAAGGCTATCCCAGAATGTCGGTTTCATGACTTTAGAACTCAAGTAGGCAGGTCACCTCTTCAACAGTCTTGCGACAATGGGCAGTTCCGAGACGTTTGATCACCAGTCGCCGCCGCCGACGGCGAGCGACGTGGTTGGGCACACGAAGCGCTCCAACACGCCAGCGCTTATCGTCCGCAGGTCTTCGCTCGGAGGAAGGCTCCCAGAGGCGGTTTCGTCCGCCTACGTTCTCGACTGGGAGAATGAGACATGCCGACAACGACTCTTGAGCCGCGCCGAGGACCTCCTAGGGGAATCTGTTGGGCGGAGGAGGCTTACCATCATCCAGGGGCTTCCGCTGGACTTGGTTCAGATTCTCAGAGATTCTCTGGGAGTCAGCCCGGGGTTTCTGGAAGCGCATGCAGGAAGACGACGGTATCGACCATCGAGGCTGGAAAATGGCGACAGCTTCGTCTCTTTCGAGTACCCCGAGCTTGTCAAAGTCCATCGAACCGCGGTTGGGCCTGATCTTGGATATAAGCCATCGGCTAGGCAGAGCGATCTTGTCGATGTCATGGACGAAGCGCCCTTTCATTCAGTGTCTCGAGACGGACAGGCAGTGATCTTCTGCCACGCCTCTTTGTGGATGAGCAGCAAAGCAGATAGTAAGTTTGGGCTAGACTCACGCAGATACGCAAAGCTGACATCTCCCAAGTTCTTTTTCTGGATCGACCAATCTGGAATGATCCCTCCTCACAACTCCGGAAAGCACGTCGACCTCTATCTGTTGCGCGATCATGGCAGACGAAGATTGACGAATCCCAACTCGACGGTACTTCTGTGTGGAATGTGCTGATTGCAGAAGGAGACGAGTTTCCCGGTCTCGAAGACAGCCTTCTCAGAACATTCCGGCAAACGAACGTGGCTAGGCAGGGTCTGCCCGAGTTGCTATCAGATGCGGTGTATGGGAAATGGCTTGACCTGTTCGAGACACTTCCGCAGTCCTTGGACGATGCGAGTCTGTTCTGGCAAGCCAGGGAGTCGTTGGAGCAAAACCTTGACGAGGCTCGCAACCCGGAGCGCCGTCCTACCATGAGCGAGATGCACCATCCTGACTGGCGTCATCTTCTCGACAGGCTGCAGCGCCGCGTCGCATTATCGCAAATGGCAACGACGGCTCCGCAGACCTCTTGGCTGCCTTCGACACGCGCATTAACGACAGCCCAGCCGCGGACACGAGATGCGGGCTATGTCGACAAAGGCACGAAGTCATTCGCGGGTTTCGAACGCAACGGGCCAGAGGATAAGGAGGCGAACCAAAGGGCACTAGACCGAGTGACTTACCTTGGAGGCATTCTCCTGCCCTTTACGGTGGTATCTGCCATCTTGTCAATGAACGATCAGTACTCACCGAACGGGTCCCGTTTCTGGGTTTTCTGGGTGGCATCCGCTGGCGCGGTCGTTCTGTCGTTGTTCATCATCTACTTAGACCAACTGCGCTGTCTGGAAGTCTACTTTGAAACTACTGCCGCGGGTAACGTGGAGTCGCATTTTGCTGTCGCCGCTGTCAAACCTCAAGTATACAGTAACAGTGGGGCTGCGTCGATATCGATGCCTCAATCAAAGTGGCGACGGCCATCACGACTCAATACGGAAATTCTGGTTGACATGCCACGGCCCGGCGTTGGCGACGTAGAAGTCATGGCCGACTCTGCAGTAAACCCGACGATGCTGGTGCAGCAAGGCAGCGACAAAGCTTGGCGAAAGGGGCGGCTTGGCTGGGCTGGGGCCGTAAAGAAAGTCGCGGGATACTACCGGTGGAGAGGCCGGATGCCGATGCAGCTGAGTTCGAACGGCCAAGAGAGGTTTCGAATGGAACATATTTAATACTAATGCTTAGTAAGTTCTCGAATGTAATATGTTGCGTATGGAATGCTATGAAGATGCTGATGCGAGAAGATTTTGACGTGTGAAAGCGTTCTATCAGACAACTTCCTTCTCGCAACTGTTGCACCTCAGTGACAAGCAAGATCGGCGTGGGGCCGGGTGGAGTAGGGTCTCCGATATCACTTTCATTCCACGGACCCGGGGAAAAATCGATTAGGTAATACGGTCGTTTGTGTGGCTTTCCCCAACGTCCTGGTTGTTGGTCACATGGGTAGAGCTTGGCGGCAGTTGGTATTGCTGTGGCATGTCGGAAAGAAAGTGGAAGACTCGGTAAGGTAACGGACGCAGGTAGGCAACAGACGCGGCAGCCTAAGCTGAACCATGCTGCTGGGACGGCGGAGGTCGCCCCCCAAGACTGAGGCGAGGTGAGGTGACTTGTCAGACCGACCCAACTCCGTACATGGATTGAAGGGAGCCAAACAACTCACCGTAATTACGTAGTACATTATCTTACTTTCAAATAGGAGGCGCATTTGAGGCTCCGAAAGACCATCTCTCTACGTTGACGGTTCCTTCCTTACGTACCTTATGTCTGGAAGTAAGCGAAGAGACTTTCATCGCACCACGGCTGACGTAGCTGTACCAAAGAGGTAGGTAGGCGCGGCAGACTGCACGAGGGAGCAAGTCAAACAACTGCGTCCACGCGCCTTTCCTGCCCGGCCGAGGCCCCGCCATTGTTCACACTTCTCCCATTCCTCGGCCTTTTTCAAGCTAGGAGGTTTGACTCTTGGAGATACGTCCTGTGTTTCTTTCTACTGACTACTTCCTTCCGGTTTCGCTGTCTCGTCCATCAACTTCTGGATGGCGCAAGAAGCACACAATCTACGATCTTTCTGAGACATCTACTGTGAGTACTAATCTTTATTGTCTGCATTATATGTTACCATTCCCTATTTCTCTCGCTCTCCTCCCTTTCCAAATTTCTCTTTTTTTTCTTCTTCTTTCTATTGCGACTGAGGAAGGAAAACAACTAAATACTGGAAGCCAGCCTCGAGATTGTGGTCAATTTTGGCGTCACATTCGCCATGACACGCAGAAAGTTCAATAGCGATCTCGCCTATGCCTCTCAGCAGGCCGCGTCGCTCGCTTACATTTCTGAGATCACGAAGGGCGAAGATGACGGCCAAGTGGATTTCGATTTTTCCCATGATGCCCTACTAACGCCACTGGTCATCCGGCTTGTTGCCTTGAGCATCGACGACTACCCCGGCGGCTCAGGATTTTTGGCTTTCGCCATCGACGATGCTCCTCACGCTATCTCCGCCATCCTCGACGAGCTGCCCAACCTCACACAAAGCAAGTCAATTTTCGAGACTTTGACTCTGCTCTCGAAGAAATTTGGCGCAGCTCTTACCTCGGATGGAGACAACTCTGATGTAGAAATGACGGAATTCGACGAGGACGCCTATGACGATTCACAAAACGATGACCAGGACGACGATTACGATTATGATGACGACGCGTATTTTGGCCTGGATACCCATCCTGTTACCCAGAGACAGTCGCCAAACGCCCCAGCACAAGCTGTCGAGGTCACCAGTCGCTTCATTGACGACCTTCGCAGGGCTAAGGAAGCTGGTTTCATAGTTGCTTTGCTGACCGACGCCCACGAGATGTGTTGCATCTTTGCCCTTTCCATTCCTATTGCCCATCTCGGACTTCCTGACGACACTCTTGAGGCTTGGGAGGTCGCATCGTCGGAACAGATCTTGCTGCTCTGCAAATTCGACTCGAGCTATCCTTCCGTGGAAAATTTCTTGACCATGGCTCCTGGTCACCCATCCACCATGCAGTTCACGTTCGGAAAATGCACTTCATATAAGCCTACGCTGAGCTCAGCTGTGACGGCATTCAACCCCAGGTTCAACAATGTGAACGTCGAGGACCAAGAATCCAAAAAAGGTACCCCCTTCATACAAATGCCCATTACCAATTCGATCTCAACTTTCATGAACACGGAGCTCGCACTCTTGCTCAAGTATCGCCTGCACTACTGTGTTTCATGGGACAGGGCCAAGGGTTTACTGCAGGAGCAGGCCAAAGCCGGTCATCTACGACTCGATGAAGGCATCTATGCTCGCGATGGCAATGAAACTGCAGTTGAGGAAGCTCAAGTTTCTACTTCTGCCCGTCCGCTCCTCAACAGAGACTACGTCCGCCACAACCCCAGAGTCGCAGGTCCGTTGCCTCAGGAGCAACTCAGCATGCCCTTGATTGCCATGCAATTCGCTCTGCGGTACTATGCCAAAAGCACGCAATACTGCTTAGTCTGCCACCGCAAAGCGGAGACCGACTTCACCGCTATCAAGCCATATGTCTGCGACGATCCGCTGTGCCTTTTCCAGTACATGGCACTTGGTCTCGGCCCCAGCATTGAACACGACATCATCGCTCGACCCTACGTTGTCGATCTCCTTGTCAGCTTCTGTGCTGCTGGTCTGCATTCGAACCGCATCCGAGAGTGGCCTCAAGGCTTGGCTATCAAAGTGCCGCTCTTTGGTGCGGATTCGTTGACGATGTCGGGCAACGTTCCAAACATGCCCAACCCCCTCAATCGCCCCGGAACCCAAGCAGCCCAGGCCTCCCAAGTGGCAACGCCCCCAGTTGAGCCGACCATAAATCCTCCCCTCGGCGTACGCGCGACCATTTCGGGTGGCAGATTGTACCTGGACAACACTCAGGAGCAGCATTTCAAAGTTGGAGAAATGATTGCACTTGTGAAACGAGTTACTGTTACCGGGAACCCCCAGAAGATTGACTTACACCACTGCCGCGTCACGAGAGTCGACACAATTCGCAATGCCAGCGATAACATAATCGGCAGGCTTGTGGAGTTTGACTGCTTGGTGTCTACTCAGAAACACCAGGCGGTTGGCCATGGGACGAAGACTGAGGACCTTATTGCTCCTGCAGAGGCAATTGAGGACGACGAGGGCGATGCGGAGTTGTACGCCTATGAATACGACCTCGACGACCTGAGCGCAGCATGCCGGAGGGAAGCTCTTTTGATCCTTATCCAGACCATTCCGTCCGTTCGGGTGCTGCGAGAATACCTTCTCAACCACAAAGGCATGACCCTGACCAGCTGCGATAAGATTACCAAATCCGCTCTTGCCCTGCTTCGGTGGATCGTTGCTTCGAATCGCTCATTCATTGTGCAACTTGATGAGATCGACAAACCCGACGCGGACGGAGACCATCCTGTTCACAGCAAAGAGCACGAGAAGATCGGCGGTTTGGACGACGCCTGGATGCAGTTCCGGTTTGCACAGGGTTCTCCCGAGAAGGAGCACAGCTTCAACAAGGCACTGGAGCAACAATCGTCGCGAGACCATCCTACAATCTTCGCTTGGCATGGCAGTCCACTTGGAAACTGGCATAGTATCATCAGATCTGGCCTCGACTTCAAGGATACGCTCCACGGCCGCGCTTTCGGACATGGCGTCTACTTCAGCCATCAGTTCAGCATCAGCCAGGGTTATGGAGGATACGGCAACAACGCCGGTTCATGGATTGGATCAGAGCTGAAGTTCTCTGCCGCTCTAAGTCTCTGTGAGATCATCAACAGACCACAGGAATTCAGATCCTCTAGCCCGTACTATGTGGTGGACAAAGTTGACTGGATTCAATGCCGCTACCTAATTGTACAGAGACTGAATTTGAGTTCTTTCAGCGGCCCCAACTCAAAGAAGACCGTGAGTTACATCACTCAGGATCCCAAATACGAGGCCCAAGGGCCTGGGAACTGGCCTATTCAGATTCCGACGGCTTCTCTCCCTCGATGGCGCCAGGAACCTACTGCTGCTGGCTCATCAGCCGCTAATCCTCTTGTCGTTGAGGACGAGGAGGATCAAGAACCGGACGACTTTGACATGATTCTTTGCCTGAAAGACAGCAATGGCAAGACAGCAAGCGACGAAGATGATAATGACACGGTAATCCTTGAGTCTGATCCTAACAAGATGAGCTTCACGCCCGGTACCCTGGACGTAGCTTCACTCCCTCAACTCCCGCCCCCGGTCTGGGCCACGGACAATGGGCGGAAGCTGTTGGGTAGGGAGCTCAGCAAGCTGCAGAAGCTCCAAGCCAAGACGCCTCTGCATCAGCTCGGCTGGTACATGGACTTTCAGAGTATCAATAACATGTTCCAGTGGATTGTTGAACTCCACAGCTTCGAGCTGTCTCTTCCGCTCGCGAAAGATATGGAGCGGAACAAAGTCTCGAGTATTGTTCTCGAGATTCGCTTTGGCCAGCAATTTCCCCTTTCTCCGCCTTTTGTTCGCGTCATTCGTCCCAGATTCCTGCCGTTCTCCCAAAGAGGCGGTGGCCATGTCACAGCGGGAGGCGCTCTATGCATGGAGCTGCTCACCAACAGCGGTTGGAGCCCTGTCAGCAGTATGGAGAGCGTTCTGCTTCAGGTGCGCATGGCGATGTGCAGCCTTGATCCTTACCCCGCCCGTCTAGAGGGCGAATCTATGGGTGACTACGCAGTCTCTGAGGCTATTGATGCCTACAAACGCGCTGCTACCGCTCATGGCTGGAAGGTGCCTCCCGACTTGGATGCCACTGCCACGGGTCTTTGAAAATATCGTCATAATGGACAGTTGAGGTGCGTGTGTTTACGAACGCACTATTATCACTGACTTTGGTCTGAGTTGAGTTTGGCGTTGAGGGGTGAAAGGGCATGGAATATGATGACATTGAACAAATGGAGTTAAGGGAAACGAGGTCCGTGAGGCCCATTTGTCATTGGCGACCTGGCATAGAAACAGACAGATGATGCTAGAGAGAAATAATGAAAAATTCACAATAAGACAGCACTAACATCCTTTAACTCATGACTATGCACTTATGCGGGAGAATCTCTTTCTTTTGCCTGGCAAGCGGGCCATTGTCAAGAGAAAAACGTGGGTTCTGCTTCACATGTTCCCGCCAAGTGTTACCACCATTCGGGCTGCGCCCGCAGATTCAAAGTCCAGATCATGAACAACGAGCAATCAGCGAGAGATACTGTGGCGCGAGAAATATGGAAAAAACCGCGTCCCTCGCAGGCTCCGCTTCCCCGTGATGTTTGCTCTTCTTGATACAGTTGATGATGCTGCTGCTGCCACAATCATTCTCGCCATAACCCGGCCTTCATCATCCCCAGCTGTCAGGATCTAAGACATATCGGTCTCCAAATGATTGGGGGCTAAGATGCCAGCTAGTAATTGAGTGCTCGCGGCAACACAATGACTCCAGGAAGAAACCCTTGCGACGAACTGTGAGGTCTTGGGTTGAGCCAGGTCGAGTTATGCATATATGGCGACTCAAGAAACAAGCCAAAGCTTTGAAAAACTTAACACGACTCAGCATAGTCCAAGCCTCGTCTTCAGGGAACCCGGACAACTTAAGATGTACAAGTGAACTGAAGCAAAGCACGTAGCGTGGAGGAAAAGATCTGGGGTCGCAGCGGCGGGGCGGTTTGAGAGGGAGTCCCCAGCGTTATGCAGGGCACTTCGGCTAGCGGGGATCAGCAGCAAGGCAAGATGAGCCAACCAACTTATAGCATCCTCATTCCCTGGTGCAGTGACACCCTGTATTCCCAACGCCATTCAGGCCAACAAGTCCCAAAAGTCAACTGCTCGAGAACGCGACTCCCTTGGTTTCCTCAGTCATGACAAGAGAAGACTAAAAGTTCACGCCAATTGTCAACTGGAGCTCTGAAACATCCGACGATACAAGGCACACTCTCTCAAATCCCCTAATTGATGCCATCTCGCTCACAGCCCACCGGCAGACGTCGTCTTGAGATCGACCTGCTGCCCGCCTTGGCAATCTATATACTTAGCATCGCAATCGACAAGCACTCACCACGAACAACGCCCGCCGCTGTGGTTCGCGCGCTGCAAACCACACCCCAGCCAGACGCTACCTACCTTACCTACCGGTTGGCCTGAGGCAGGACGTCTTGAAACCCTCCCATTCACTCAACCCCAGGCCCAGCAATCGTTCTTGCCAAACCCTCTCACGACCATTTTCTAACCACTGGACTCGGGCCGCCATCCAGTCCAAACGCCCCAAATGCATCGCGCAGCTGTAAGGGCCTTACGGACAACATACCGATGTACGGCTCGTAGCTTCCTCGCACGCAACAGCCGACGAGGCCTCTTCGAACATCAACCCCCTTCTTCGTCGTACTCGACCCGCCACGGCCAAGGTCTACGATCTTTCCAGACGACGACGACGACGACCCAACAACAGCGACCAAACCCCGAGCATGCTAGTGCTGCCCAGCCTCTGAAGTCCTCCATGTACATTCGCCGAATCTCCGTCGCCCTCGTGTCCACCCTCGTCGCCTACGGCGCCTGGTACTCGTACAACGGCACTGCGTCCCTCGACAAGTCCCAGAGCTTGACGAGGAGCTTCACCACGGGCGGCGATGCTGCTCCCACCCGCGCCGTTCTGGTCATTGGAGCTGACCAGCTGCACACCGGTACCTTCGTAGGAGAGGGACCGATTTCGAAGACGAATAGCGACGACGGCCGAAAGGTTATCGAGATGTTGACCCCCGAGCAAGCCACGCAGAAGCTGCGCAAGACAGAGCAGTCCTTCCTCGTGAACAGGGGCCAGGGCGTTGTGAGATACGACCTCGTCCAGCTCCCCAGCAACGACCCCATTGAAGACGACCATGCTGAGAAGATTGTTGAGGTCCCCAACAAGGCAGCTGGCGCAGTTGGGAACAGCAGCGACTGGATGTTCTGGGGTGTCTTTGACGGTCATGCGTAAGTAGCAAGCGATGTCCTATATTTGCTGGTGCTGACGAGCGGGCAGCGGCTGGACTACATCGGCGAAGTTGCGCCAGGAGCTGATCCTCTCTGTAGCTAAGGAGCTGAACACCACCTACCAAGCGTCAAAAGACCTGTCACCCCCGGCCGAGGCCATTGATACCGCTATCAAATCGGGTTTCACCCGCCTGGACGACGAGATTGTCAACCAGAGCGTCGACAGAGTCCTTAAGGCCGGCTCGAAGACCATGGCCGCAGAGCTCCTTGCCCCTGCACTTTCTGGTTCTTGCGCTCTCCTGTCCTTCTACGATAGCAGATCAAAACTCCTTCGCGTAGCCTGCACCGGTGACTCTCGCGCTGTCCTCGGTCGCCGCTCCACCAATGGCAAGTGGACCGCCACGGCACTCTCCGTCGACCAGACCGGCGGCAACCCCGACGAGGCAGCACGCCTGCGCAAGCTCCACCCCGGGGAAGACCGCGTTGTGCACAATGGCCGTGTCCTCGGCGGACTTGAGCCCACGCGCGCCTTTGGCGATGCCAGCTACAAGTGGAGCCGTGAGATCACGAACCGTCTCAGGGAGTCCTTCTTCGCCCGCTCCGCCTCGCCCTTGCTCAAGACGCCCCCCTATGTCACGGCCGAGCCCGTCGTCACCACCACCAAGATCAAGCCCGAGAACGGCGACTTCGTCGTCATGGCCACCGACGGCCTTTGGGAGATGCTCACCAACGAGGAGGTCGTCGGTCTCGTCGGAAAGTGGATCGAGACCCAAGCCAGCGGTACAGGCTCGCAGTTCGACTCAACCTGGTCCAAGATCTTCGGTTCCAAGCAATCTAGTCTGCCCGTCGAGCAAGCCAGTGACAAGGGCGCCGACGGCCAGAAGACGCCCATCCGTTTGCAGCAGTGGGGCATCTCTCCCGACGCCCCTGAACGCTTCGTTGTCAAGGACAAGAACGTTGCTACTCATCTCGTCCGCAACGCCCTGGGTGGAAAGAACGAGGAGCAGGTCTCTGCCCTGCTTACCCTGCCGTCGCCCTTTTCAAGACGCTACAGGTGAGTCCTTTAGTGTTGTTCCATTTTGAACCTAATCGAAAGCTAACGATTGGTACAGGGACGATTTGACTGTCCAGGTCATCTTCTTCGGCAACAGCGAGAAGACGGGCCAAGTCAACCTTAATGAGGAGGCCACCGCCCCCTCCAAGCAGGAGCCCATCAAGGCGAAACTCTAGGCAACGTTCGTGAAGTAGTTCTTTGCGATTCCCCAAGCAATGCCTGGGGATGATTTTGTATTTGTGCCGAAAGTGAGAGAGTGATGAAACCAAGTGCATGTTTTATCAGTTGTTCACGATGTCAAGGAAAGCGAGAGAGCGTCCAAAGCGACAACAGTACGATGGACCCCCGAAAAAAAGACGAGGGTAGCCTGACCGGAGGAGACATGAAGTGGGAAAAAAATTAAGAGAGAGAGAGAGAGAGAGAGAGAGAGAGGGAAACAAAGATCTTCTCGATCTCAAGTGTATTAGCGAACCTGGAATATCGAGCGTAACTGAAAATGGAAGAAGAGCTCGAGATGGTGGTAAATCCAAACGAACCGCCCTCGGCCTCGTTCCTTGCCGTTATCCGCAAAATCATCGTGTCGTCTCACAACCCAACCTGTCCGAGGCTCCCCCCCTTCCAACCCAATTCTCATACTCGGGCTCTTCAGGTCCGTTACGTTACGTCCGTGATATCCCGTCGAAAACCGATCCTCGGACGAGGAATAAAGGAGCTAATTAGCTGGCTAGCCCGTCCAAACGCCGCTGTCGTCCGTTTTTTACTTTATTTTTATTTTTATGTTAATGTTTATGTTTATGTTTATGTTTTATCATTCCCTCCCTCCCGATCCGGCCTATCTCTCTCTCTCTCTCTCTCTCTCTCTCATCTTCTTACCGCACCACACGGACGGATCAGCCCCCGCTAGGCACGGAACGGAAAGCTCAAGACACGACAAGCGACGGGAGGAAGGGTTTGATGTTTAAAAGGGTTTAAGTGGATTCCGTCAACGATGGCAAGGAGAATGGTTTTGTTTTTCTCCCAAGCCTAAAATGAATTCCGCCCTCACACCCACCACACACGACGATTCTGAAACCGCTTCTCAAGTCACTAGCATTCACTTAGAAGCACGAAAACACACACATATTCGCTTTACTCTGCTTCATTTCCTTTCCTCAGTCGCTATCATCTTCTCGTACTACGCTGTCTGTCTTCTCTTCTCCTACTACTCTGTCTCCCATCTCTCAGCATGTCTGTCTCTTTGATTTGAGTTATCCCACTCGATAAAACGCCAGGAATCGATTTGGTTTCCAGTAAAAAGTTTGAGTCCGGGAAGGGAAAAAAAAAAAGGGGGAGGAAAGAGACGACCAAAGCAACCAGGAAAAAAGACCAAAACACAATCAAACAAAAAACTCCCAATGATGAAGGCAACGGGGTTACACCTAATGCTGTGCTAAAGTTTCGGTTTGGTTTTCGTCGTGATAATTCCCAAGATGACCAGAAGGTCTGGGGATAGTGTGCGCTGCACTGCCCCTTTTCAGCCGCTGTTGGGAAGTATCCTCCCTTACATGCCCTTCGTCCTCCTGTCGAAATTTCGGGGCGGTTCGTCATTTCTCCATCCCTCTCTCTCTCTCTTCGTTGTAAATGAGTCCCACGCCAGCCCTAGTAGGCCTGGCGCGCTTGCCATCTCCCAAGGTTCATTCGTCTCATCCCTTTCGGCGTTGATTCCTATACACGTGGCTCGTGACGACTTTAAACTAGGCCCGGTAGTGAACGTGCGCGGTTCGCAGGGGTCGATTTGTCGATCGCATAGATCTCGAGATTTCAACTTGAGTGCTCATCACCCTCGTGGTGCAGAGTAACGCTGTTGAACTCCTCAAAGGGATCCGCACCATCACCGCCGGGAGTTGCCAGCCCGCTATCCAGAGGTACTCCCTTCATCGGCCGCGAACCGCTCAAGTCCACGCTCTCGCTTTCCTTGACATTGCGGAAGTTGACGGTATCGACACCGCGACCCGCAACGGGGACGATGGGCGGTTTCATGTGACGGATCAAGGCCCATTGTGTCGTCCTGAAGAACGGATGCGCCTTGATGTCCGACGCACCGGCCTTGGCACCTAACCTCCGGTTCTCATCCTTGATCAACAACTTGCGAATCAGAGACTTGCACAAACTGTAACATAATCAGCTTCATTGCCCCAAAATGTGCAGTCGGTCGGCGTACTTGGTCAATTGCGGAGCCCCGGCATGGTCGGGGAATGGGATATCCTCTCTCAAGATATTCGCGAAAGTCGCATTGCGGTTCTTACCCTTGAAAGGGGTAGTTCCGTAAAGCATCTCGTAGATCAAGATGCCTAGCGTCCACCAGTCCACCGCACTGGTGTGGCCGCTACCCTTAATGACCTCTGGTGCGATGTACTCTTCCGTTCCGACGAAGGAATTTGTGCGGAAATTCGCGATACATGATCGAGTGTCGACGTGCATCGACGTAGTGCTGGCACCATTTTTGCCGACAACCATGGTGGGTTTACCCCCGAGATCTGACTGCTTGGACAAGTCAAAGTCCGAAAGCATTATGTGGCCTGACTGGTGGAGCAAGATATCTGCGATTGTGTCAGCAGCCGGTTGATTACCAATCGTCCCTTGCAAACTTACTTTCCGGCTTCAAGTCGCGGTAGATGAAGCCCATCAGATGCAGATATTCCAAGGCCGCCGTAACTTCGGCAGCGTAAAACCGAGCATCGTCCTCAGGAATGCACTTGCCAGGGCGGGTCTGGAGCGCACGGAAGAACTCTCCACCACTGCAGTATTCCATGCATAGGTACAAGTAGTCCTCCGATTGGAAGGAATGGTAAAGCGTGACGATGAAAGGGTGATTGCTCGTAGCCAGAATTTCTTGCTCGGCGAGAGCGCGCTTGATCTTGTTCCTCTTAATCATCTCCTTCTTGCTCAACACTACTACGAGTCAGCATCACGCAGGCGACGGCGAAGAGACACTCCGCGGGATTGTACCTTTCATCGCGTAAAGCCGGCTGCTTTTCTTTTCGCGGACCAAATAGACCTTGCCAACATCTCCCTTTCCGATCAACTTGATCTTGTCGAAACTTTGAGGGCCGACCTCAACATCGCGAACCTTGATAGAGTTGGAGCTGTACGTTCTCCTGAAAGCGAGGCTGTTGCGATTGGGTGGCGGCAGATTGCCAAGGGTATCTTTGTCGGGAATGCCCAGGTTGGAGGCTGAGGCAGAGCCGTTGATGCTGGCCGAGTCGACCATTTCGAGGGTGCCCGAGTCTTTGTTGATCACGAGAGGATCTTTGGCCAGCTCGGCCGTGGCCGGACGCTCGGCACTACCCTTGCCTTTGGAAAAAAGTCCCTGGGCATTCGGGGCACTGGCGACTCTCCTAAGTTTCCGAGCCAATTCTTCCCTCCCGGCACTCGTAGTCTGTTCGGGACCGCCGTCAGGACCCTGTATCTTGAAGTTGGGGGTATCTGGGGGACTGGGTGGTACAGATTCGTTATTGTGGTGGCGGAGGCCCGGCTGGCCCTGGTGTGCAAAGTACGGATTCGCGTGTGCCGTCGGGCTGAGAGCCTCGTCGAGGGGGTTTCCTTCGCTCGCGGTGGTGTTGGTCCTCAATCGACCTACTGTGCCTTTGAAGAAGCTGCTTCCGAACTTGCTCCGTACTTCGGGGCGCGTGGGGGCGGCATCCTGTGAGGAGTGGACGTGGGCGGTGGAGGACTTCTCCCTGTCTCGGTCGGCGCTGTTAAGATTGATGCGAAAGAGGTTCTTCAGCTTCTGGTTGAATTGGGCGGCGCCGCCATTCTGGTGGGTGCGACTGGCAGGCATATCGGAATTTCGGGGTTGCGCTCTCAAGCGACCGATGCCATGGCTGAGCGAACAATTGGGAGAGAGGACGGAAGGGGCCGATGATGTCGGATGGATGGAGACGCGGTAACGTAGGCGGAGGAGAGGGAGGTGAGGGGAAAGATGTTGGACGTGGAGAGAGGGAGGTGTAAGTTACATAGACCGGCAGCGTTGGTAATGGTGAAGTACCAAGGCTGGAGGAAATGCAAAAGGTAGGCGAGGTAGATAGGTGGGTGAGGTACGGCAGGTATGGACGGGATAGTAAGGTAAGGTGACGGAAGAGTTGGAGTGAGTTAGTAATGTGGGCATAGCGCCTTTCCAGACGGCTTCACACCTTCCTCAGTCACGACCGGCACTGCACCGCACCGCAGCGCACCAGTTGGCTCTCACACACCCCCGCTGTTGCTTGGGTGTGGGTGCCCAGGCAAGCCAGGCCCGCTGAGGCGGACAACCTAGCAGCGCGGCGGGCAGGCTTGCCTTTGGCTGGCGGCGGTGGGCGATAGCAGGAGCGAGACCACCACCACTTGGTGCCATCCAGGGCGATGGATAAGTCACCTCCACTGGGCCTGCGTGTCCACCTCACTAGCACTCTCGGGCAGTGCAGCGCAGGGCACAGGGGGCAGCCCAGCGCAAGCGCAGGACAGCCAACCGCAGCCAGCAGGAACCACGGCTTGGGGGGCGTCAACTTGCAAGGGGAGGTTTTTTTACTGCGTCTGGCACACGCTGGACCAGATTGGGACGGAATTTGTCCTCTTGACAGGGGTGTCCGATGAAGGCGGGTCCCGGCCTGGATCGCCTGGACCGCCTTATGTTCTTGCGGTTGTTCTATAAGGTAGGTACCTACACTACCTTCTTCAGTAGTGTACTCCAGGTGTCCGTATTCCCTTCCATCCCCATCCTGCGGTGTTTCTTCGCTGTAGGCCTTCTACAAGTTGCTGCTGACCACGGCTCATGGGCTGGCTGACGGTAAGGAATCGCTCTGCGATTGGTGGCTCTTCTTGCCGTGCTTTACTCAGGAAAGCCAACCACCAACCAGGGCCGCCGCCGCCATCGCCGCCTCCCCCCCTAAAAGAGCAACCTGTTACCTCAGGTAAAAGACCCAGGAATTGTCGATTGCGACCAGAATCCCGTCCCATCCATCGATGTTGCAGCTGTAGGTACCCGTCCGGTAGCTCGGTGGTACTGTCCCAGCAGCATCCTTTTTGCAGATGCATTCCTGAGCACCTTGTGTCCTGAACGCCAGGTCTGATCCCCTCTTTCTTGCCCACCTCCTCATGGTAGTATGGTACAGACCGCTCTTAACTTTATCTGTAAACCTGCCTTTTCACGGTCTCGGCCTATTTTTCGCCTAATGTCCGCTGTCGCATCACAACCGTTGGCCCTACTTATTATGCCTCATCAGCGCCTCTCTCGCCTTTAGTAATGCCCGCCCACACCTACCTTATCGTGTCATCAACGAGACCGACACGACTCAGGAAGTGAGGAAACTGGGGATTCAACGACGAGCACCTACGGCAAATAACGGACGCGAGTCCCGGAGGGCTTGGTACTGAGCGTAGCCCATGCACAGGAGGGGCGCAGATGTACGGCGCGAGGGGATTTGAGCCGGAAGGGACAGCTCGCCGGCAAACCGCGTACCAGTGTGATGTCGGAGCAACACAACAAAGCCTGAAGAATCCTCCTCCCAACGTCCAAGACCGCGGAATCTTTGGTTGCTGCTGCTGCTGCTGCTGCTGCTGCTGCTGATGTTTGTTTTTCCTGTTTTGTTTGGCTCGTGCAAAATAGACCGAGAGCACGAATTGATCGGATGCATTAATTAGCAACCAAAGGGCAGACGGATGTTGAGCATTCCTCATTGCCTTTGGCCTCGCAGGCCATTCCACGCCGCGAGCTTGGGATCAAACTTTCCACTTGAACTTGAGATTGAAGCTTGTTCAATGTGTCTAACAAGACACTCGCGATACCTGCAAGACACCCGTGGATCCACTACTTCCAACAATGTACCTCACCCGTCAAAACCTCAAACGATACCCTGCTCCCGGGTGAAGTTCCCGCGCCACGGCTACTTCCTGCGTAGCGTGCCAATGTACCTACAGCTCGCGAGGTGCCCCAACTTCTAGTGTAAGGAACTGGTAGCATCAGCGGCGCCGGGCTGTTTCCTCCCCCTCCTTTTCCTCTTCCCCTCGGTCGGTCCATCCTATCATCCACTGCCAAATGTAGGGCCGACTTTGGGCTGGTGAGCCATCGTCTTGGAGCGAATGTTCCTGCGCGCTTCAATGAGAAGGCAGGACAGAAGATCGAGCACGCCCAGCGCCGCGAGCCCGCCTTCCAACCCCTAACAGCCACCTTCCGAAGTTGGCATCGTCTGCTGCTTGAGAACGAATCAGGTGGCTCAATCTATTATCTTGTATTAGCTGCTTGAGTGGTCCGTCCGTCGCTTCCGTGCCCGCACTGGAGTTATTGTTCTAGAATGCATATCCAGGTCCTTCGACGGCGCCAGGTACTGGTCCTCACCATAGTCATCCGTCGGATTTGTCGATTTGCCTGAATGCGCACCCATGCGACAGAAACTTTCGAAACTCCATCTTAAAACTGAGTATCTGGTCTTCGGCTCGTTGCTGGCTGTCTCTGAGAATGGCTGGGACTTTGTTTCTGCTTGAACAGCGGCCCTCCCTGGAAGCTGAGGTGTCACTCCACTCGCCTCCTCATGCAACCGTGCAACGTCGTGGTCCAGCAATCTCCCCCACAAGACCACCGCATATCCCCGCCGATGATGTAAGGTGGGAATGCGTCCCGAACCCCGTCACTTCAGGTCGCCTTTGAGTCCCAGACTCCCAGCCGCATCAACTTGAACCATCAATTTCTGAGCCGCAATGCCAATTTGTCCCCTTTAGAAATCCCCGTGCTTTGAGATTAGACATCAGTCCCTCCGGCGCTTCCGCTTCTGCCCCTACCTTCACTAACGAAGGCCCCGGCGAACTACCCACCATGTGTCCCATGGCTTATTCTGAGTCTCCCAGTTCAACGTTTTGTTCAAAATCGTCACAGTAGTCAGTGCTTACTGCTCAGTTTTCATTCATCATTTGGCGTGCCAAAGACCCCGGGGTTTTTTTTTTTTTTTGGACATAAAGGTTACCAAGAGCTACCCACCACGCCACTGCAGTATCTGGGGAAGTGGAATACCGCGAAGCGGCCTACTCTAGTATCCGAACGGGGCACATCTGCCCGCTTTCTAGTGGTGTTTACAGTAGCACCCCCGTTATCACCATCTTCTAGGGAGGCGCAGTCGGCCCAACCCTCATCCGAAACCACGCCAGGAGGCTTGCTGTCTCCCATCATCTTCAGCTTGCCTTTGCCTCTCCCCTCATTGAATCCTTTCCTGTCGTCGACCCCGTCCAGTGCTTCTACGAGCCGCTGCCATTCGCGGTCACTTCATCGCTTTCAACGGCCGGCTGATTCACTTGCCCTCGGCAACGTCCTCCGCCCCAACGTCTTCCTCCTCACTCGGCATGTTTTCATCCCGCAGGAGCAAAAGGTCCTTGAGTCTCCGCCGGTTGTTGCGCCATGTAACGTAGTCCTCCTCCCTCTGCTCCCGGATCGACGGCGTGACCTGGTTGCCCGCCTTATCAAAGAGGTAGTTAGGGAGCTCGGTCCCATCGTCGGGAGCATATCGCTTGAGTGACACTTGCGGCCCGTCCCCTACCTGCCAGGCGATGGGAAGCATATGTAGATCGTCCATGTGTGATGTGAGGTCCGCCGATGTGGAGAAATGGTGAGACGGTTGCCGTTCGGCACACTTTGCCCATCGACACTGGAATGGGGAGTTCCTTGCGTGAGCAATCATGACGTGTTTCTGCAGGGTAGAAAAGTTGTGAAGCTCAGCCTCACATCCTTGCCACTCGCAGATAAAGACGTTGAAGTGTGGGTTTAGACTCTCGTAAATGGCTCTGGGTTTGGGGGATTCTGCTCTCGGCGGTCGTCCTCGTCGTTTCTGCTTGCCCGCGAACATATCCCCGACCTTGGGCCTCTCTGGACGTAGCTTTCTCGGTCCATTGGTCGCAACTTGTGGCGTCTTGTTGATGGCTCTTTTCGGGCGACCTCGCCGTTTTGGCTGTGGCGGAGGGGTAGCGCAGGATGAAGTCGGTCCTACTTCAACCTCCAAGTCTTCCTCGGGCTCATCGATATCGATATCTCGTAAAGCCGGCTTGGAAAGGCTTACGCCTGAAGCCGCTTGAGCTGCGAGTCTCCTGAACTGAGGAGAGAGGTCGGAAATAATCGGGTCGTCAGCATCATCCTCTACGGTTCCTGTAGGGGTGGTTGCGCGTTTGCTAGGGCTTGACTTGAGAACAATGGCGAACGTAGACTTCATCGGAGCTTCCTTCGTCAGTGTTTTCTGCGCTGTTGCCGATGGAGACGCAGCAGGAGGATTGTCGCTTGATCGCCTGAAGAACTTGTCGATTGTACCCTGCCTTGGCAGCGGTATGTGGCTCGTTGAGGAACCGAAGTTTGGCTTCGACTCCGAAGATATTGGTGGAGGCATCGCGGCAGTCGTAGTTGAGTTAAGCTAAAGAGCTTATGAGGCGAGAAACTTGGCTCAGATGAACTCGTGGGTCTGGTTCATGAAAGAACGAACCACAGGCGGCTAGGGAAATTGGCTTCACTTGGTGGACCGACAAGAATAACGCTGAAAATAGGATGACTTGGATTTGGATATAACAAACGACTGGAGAGAACGGCGCAAATTGAACTACTGATAACTTTGAGGAGACGGAGTAAAGGGTGAGATGGAGTAAGGCAACGACGCGTCAATAAGGTAGTCAGGCCTGTAGCGCGATCAATCAAAGGGAAGAATCGGGAAACAGCGGGGTTGCCTGATTGGGCTGGCTGATCGCGGTCTGCGCGGGCTGGTCACATTGACCGACCCGTCAACCCAGGGCGATCCTTCATTCCTTCCCATCTCCAAGCATCACGTTGTGCTTAGGTTCATCTTGGGTTGCTCAAGCTAACTAGTTAGTCAAAGTACGAAGGTTACGTTTTCTTGTTGATGTATTGGAAGATGGGTAGCATGTGCTTATCCCGAGACAGGGTAGTCTCAGTTAAGAAAGGAAATACTCTTTCGCAGGGTGGGTAACGAAGGAGCGCCACCTTCTTCTTTTATGGTCAGAATACTAGCCAGAGGAAGTGTGTGCATGAGGTTGTCTGCCTACGACAGGCTCAACCATAAATCGGAAAGATCCAAAAATTGCTGCTATCTTCATTCTCTCTATCAAGAGCATATGGTTGTGACTTGAAGTGTTCCAAATCACATGTTCGATGTGATTCTCCCTCAGACAATCGTCGTCACCACGGAAGTGGTGAAGTTTGCAACCAGTCACCCCCAATATACCGTTGAAGGGTGCAGTAGAAATCCGTGCCAGGCCATACCTTGGTTTTAGCAATTTTCCCAATGGCCCAATACATTAGTGTTGCCTATTGTATACATTGGACCCCTGAGCGCCTGCAAGTGTAACCCTTCCTGCTTACAGATCCATGCTCATCAAATACATCTCCATGATCCTCATGAACTTCGCCACGAATGCCTCCAGATGAAAGATGACCTTGGTGCCCATCCTGATACGGTGCTCGTAGAAAGCTGACCACTTGATAACCTCAGCCTTGAGAGCGTCGTCAATTAACGGAATGAGCTTGAAGGTGAGGGTCTTGAGAATTGTGGTCGGCGGAATGCAGTGCGTGAGGAGGTCGTACAGTTTCGCTCGCACTTGGAGAATCCGTGCCGGAGTGTGCTCGTCGACGATCTCCCTCGCGATCTGGCTGATTAGCGCCTCCCAGTCTGGGGGCGGAATGGGTGTGCTGTCCGTGACTTTCTCACTGCCACAAGGTTAGCTGGGGCCTAGCATCTGCTCCCTAAGGCGTCATACTTCTGGGCGTGAACAGCCTCATACATTAGGAGGGCTCGTCGCAGGTTTCTGCCGCTCTCTTGGGCTATCCTCATGTGCAGGCCTTTAACCATGGGCCAATTCTCCTTCTTCGCTGACACCGCCAGCACATCACAGATCTCTTCGTGGGTTGGTGCAGCAACTCTGACCAGCAGTGTTCTTGACCGGATAGGCGCAATGATGTTCGCCGTCGAGTTCGCAAGGAGGATCAATCGCAGGTTGGGAGAGTATTTCTCCATCGTCCGACGCAGGGCCGCCTGTGCATCCCTCGTCAAGTGGTCTGCCTCGTTGATGACCACGACCTTGAATCTCTGCTTCGCTGACTGATCTACCTGCTGCGTCTGCGCCACCTCTTTCAAAAGGTCCTGAACCACAACTCTGTCATAGTTTCCAACATCGGACGGCGTGATCTCGAGGTGATAGTTGGATGCGACAATGTTGAACTCGAGCTTGCGATTGCTTGAAGTCTGGAAGACTCGTGCATCGATCTTGATCTTCTCTACACCAGGCCCATACAACTCCTTGAGTGTCGCGACAATTCGAGTCTTCTTGCCTGCGCCGGAGGGGCCGTACACCAGTAGATGGGGGAAATCGCCGCTTTGAGCCTGTAACCTGTCAGTTATTGTATGAATACCGTGGTGTAGACGACGCACAAGCGAACCGAGTCTTTCTGACAATTCTTGGTGATATGTCAGGGCATCGAGCGACCGTGGCCTGTGTTTGTCGACGATGAGAGCCATTGCGGGTGCGTCGGACTGGTCCTCGCTGCTTCTGATTATGCAATTCGGTCGGTTGAGTCGTGGACTTTTTGGTGATGCGCTGGGGTAGAAGACGCGTTCACCGGCTTTGTCGCGTTAAGTGGAAAATCGCACTTGTGGCTGGTGCACTGGTCCGTGCTCAAGAGCAAGTGGAGACACTATCACCAGTGGGAAGTTGGCGAGAGCTCCTGTCTACCTCTGAGCCTTGCCGTTCCAGATTTCCTTACTTCTGGGTCTTTTTGTTCAGATTGAGGTTCATTGGCGAGGCAGGTATCACCTTGTGTTGTTATAGCTATCATGTCATGTAAAACATTACACATGGCGATCTATAGTACAACCATTCCTATCCTGACAATCCCAATCGTCTCACGAGGAGATGGGGTATATGATACAGCCCAAACCTAGGGCCATTTCAAGGTTGAGCGGAAGGCGGGCTGGCCAAAGAAGCGCTTGTAGGCGTTGAAGGGGCTTTAGCCAGCAACTCCTCTGGCGCAATTTGCTTTCTCGGTCTCTTCAGATCTTCCAACGTAACGCCATCTAGCTTGGTAATTCCAACGACAGGTGCCTCTCCCTTGTGAACAAATTCCCATTGACCTGATCACAAGTCAGTCTTACACAGTTCGCATACGACTGAAAACTACTCACCAGGCAATTTGTTACCCGCCAGACGGAAGGCATCCTTTGCAACAGCCTCGTGTAGCATTCCCTTGATCTCGAAGACGATCTGATTGACCGCTACACGCGCAGCCCAATGGTCGAAAGAACCCTTTCCCTTACCCATACGCATCTAATCCATTCACATCAGCAACGGACCGTGTGCAGAATCCAGGTTCCCTTACGTCATTACCAGACACGTAGACGCCAACGTTACAGCATATCCTCTTATACAGACGGTACTTCTGACCACGCAGTCTCATCTTGATGGTGTCTTCGGCATTTTTGAGCTGCTTCGCGCTGATCCTTCGGTGATGATCCTTCATGCGAAGGCCGTAGTCGCCCCAGATAACCGTCGTCCCCTTTGTTGATCCACCAGTTGCCACACGGGGCCGGCCCTTCATCATCTTCTTGGTTCGATCAATCGCAGGCTCGAGCCAGTTGCCTTGCCGGGTCGTTGTCGAGGAGAATGGGCGGGCATCGCGAAGGATTTGTGATGCGACCAGCGGTTTGGCCAATTGGGATCGAGTCGCAGCGCCGATTGTCTTTGCAGACGGCGCGGCGGAAATTCTGAGGCCTTGGAAGGCGCTGAGAAGCGCCATGGAAGCGTTGGGCCTCATGTTGTCGCCTTGCCGTTGGACGTAAGTTGTCTGTCAGTACGATCTCCAAAAAAATGTCCCTACGGGCTGCCACCTTGCTTCCACACAGCAAGGGTGTGGCTGATATTGCCTGAGATTTTGGGCGCTTGCCTTTTTTGGGTTGGGTGAGTAGCTGCTGCTTCAGCCACAATCCACTATTGTGCGTAAATGGAAAGAGCGACCGGGGGTCACGGACCTCGCGTCATTTTCGCGTAAGGAAATGCATTACGAGCATGCTTCCTCAAGCGCCAGGCAGGATCGCAGCGATTGCCCTCGGTCATCAAACAACCTCTCAACCCTCCTAGGCAGCAGCAGCAGCACCACAACAACTACTTTTCACTCCGAAATACTCATCAACGGCTGATTGAAAAAGACTTGCTGCAAGAACTGTCACAATGCCTGCGGACATCAGGTCTTTTTTTGGGCCAAAGGGAGGTGCACCACCCATGCCCGCGCCGAGGAAGGTCGAGGAGCCACCCAAGACCCGAAGAGGTAGAAAGGTCATCGAAGACAGTGACGACGATGATGAGCCCGCAGCGTAGGAAAGACACAATCCGTAATATCGCAGTATTTTACTAATGCTTTTCCAGAAAGCCAGCTGCCAAGGCCGTTGAAAAAAAGAAAACCAAGTACGGACACTCCAACAGTAGCCAACCAAACATGACTGACTGATCATACAGAAGCGAAGGAACCAAGGGCACAGAGACCACCGCCAGTGACTATTTTTCGTCTCCCAAGTCGGCCAAGCCCTCGAAGACAGCACCGTCACCTAAGACCGACCGGACTAGCAAAGTAAAGACTGAAGTCGAGATCCGGACTAGTCCACGCACCAAGAAAACCGCGGCAAAACCTGTCGAACAAAACTCCAAGAACGGAGCAGCCGCACCAAAGAGGCGTAGCACCACAGCTTACAAGAAACACGACTCGGACGACGACGCAGATGCCTACATCGACGAGGCCGACAACGATGACGATGGCGACATCTTCGCAGCGGACATGAAGGGAAGGAACAAGCGCAAGACCGACGATTATGCAGAGGATGAAAGTGAAGACGAGGAACTGCCTAAGCCCAAGCGTGTGGCCTCTCGAAGTGCTGCAACTTCGACCCCAACCAAGGGCTCTAAGGCAACCGCCGGCACCAAGAGGCGCAAAACTCCCGAGGAGGAATCAGAGGAAGATAAGGAAGTGCAACCCCCGCCAAAGAAAAAGGCCCCTGCAAAGCCTCGGGCTCCAAGGGCCAAGAAGGTGGACGAGCCGGAGGATGCTATCTACCAGTCAATCTTGGACGATATCCCGACTGTCCGACCCCCTACTCCTCCTGAGAGAGACCCGAATGTCAAGTTCGACTGGCGCAAGGCTAATGCTGGCGGCGGCAATACCAGTGCCGTGCCGCCAAATGCTGGTGCAGCAGAAGTGCCCGAGGGCGAGGATGAGTGTCTCTCTGGGCTGACATTTGTCTTCACCGGTGTGCTCCAAACTATCGGCCGAGAGGAAGGGCAAGCCTTGGTCAAAAAGTACGGCGGAAAAGTAACAGGAGCTCCGAGCAGCAAGACGAGCTACGTCGTTCTTGGAGACGATGCAGGGCCCAGCAAGCTGAAGAAGATCAAGGACTTCGGCATCAAGACGATTAATGAAGAAGGCCTGTTTGAGCTTATTCGGCGGCTCCCAGCTTATGGTGGTAGTGGCAAAGGTGCGGAGAAGGCTCGAGAGAAGAAGAAGCAGGAAGAGGAGAACATCAGGAAACAAGCCAAGGAGATGGAACGCGAGGAGGCGGCCAGAAAGGCCGTAGCAGAGAAGGCCGCGAAGCAGGCTGCTGCCGCTCGTGGCACTACGGCCGTTGCAACTCCATCGGCAACACCTGTTCAATTGTGGACTTCCAAGTACGCCCCGACTCAATTGAACCATATTTGCGGCAACAAAGCACAGGTCGAGAAAATCCAGGCGTGGCTCAGAAACTGGGCAAAGGCAAGGAAATACGACTTCCAAAGGCGCGGTGCTGACGGCATGGGTGGCACACGCGCCATCATCATTTCTGGCCCCCCTGGAATCGGCAAGACAACAGCCGCCCATCTCGCTGCCAAGCTAGAGGGTTTCGATGTCATTGAGAGCAACGCCAGTGATACTCGCAGTAAGAAGCTTGTCGAAAATGGTGTGAGCGAAATCATGAACAACACATCGCTCATGGGATATTTTGCGGGTGACGGCAAGCGCGTCGACGGAGTCAAGAAAAACATCGTTTTGGTCATGGACGAAGTTGACGGAATGTCCGCCGGTGACCGTGGTGGCGTGGGCGCCCTCGCGAAATTCTGCAGGAAGACCGAGGTTCCTCTCATCCTCATCTGCAATGAACGCAGACTGCCGAAGATGAAGCCGTTCGACCATGTTGCAATGGACATACAGTTCAGACGGCCAACAGTAGAGCAGGTCCGGTCTCGCATCATGACCATTTGTCACCGCGAGGGACTGAAGCTGCCCGTGCCAGTTGTGGATGCTCTGATCGAGGGCAGCAATAAAGACATTCGGCAAATCATCAACATGGTATCCACAGCTAAGCTCGATCAAGCGTCTATGGACTACGACCAGGGCAAGGCGATGACGAAGGCCTGGGAGAAGCACGTCATCCTGAAGCCATGGGATATCTGTCAGAAGATGCTCGGTGGAGGCCTTTTCGCCCCGGCCAGTAAGACCACTCTGAACGAGAAGATCGAGCTCTACTTCAACGATCACGAATTCAGTTATCTCATGATCCAAGAGAATTACCTCAGAAGCAAACCGATGGCGCTCAATCACAAGGGTTATAACAAGAGGGAAGAGAACTTGAAGTACCTCGAACTCATTGACCAGGCAGCTGAGAGCATCAGCGACGGTGACTTAGTTGATCGTATGATCCACGGGCCCCAACAACACTGGAGTCTTATGCCTACACACGCAATCTTCAGCACTGTTCGGCCTTCAAGCTTTGTTGCCGGCCAGCTCATTGGCTCCAACTTCACATCTTGGCTGGGCAACAACAGCAAAACAAGCAAATTGGGCCGTTTCGTCCGTGAAATTCATTCTCACATGAGACTAAGGTCCTCTGGCGACGCCAACGAGATTCGTCAGCAGTACCTCCCAGTATTGTGGGATCGACTCGCCCGTCGTTTGTCTGTTGAGGGCAGGGATTGTGTCGACGAGGTTATTCAGCTGATGGACAGTTACTACTTGACGCGGGACGATTTTGACGCCATTCAAGAGTTGGGTGTCGGTCCACAAGCTGAAGGTCGGGCTGATATTGAATCGAAGACAAAGGCGGCATTTACACGAACGTATGTTTTCCTCCATCAATTTCTATACCAA
This sequence comes from Colletotrichum euphorbiae, assembly GCA_037178605.1. Taxonomy (NCBI): domain Eukaryota; kingdom Fungi; phylum Ascomycota; class Sordariomycetes; order Glomerellales; family Glomerellaceae; genus Colletotrichum; species Colletotrichum euphorbiae. Next base: position 172,655 of record JAXCEF010000037.1, on the reverse strand, counting down.
CTGATCTAACACTCATGCAGTTACAACGCGATGTCGCATCCCGTGCCCTTCATGAGGGCCAGCAACGTCATGGCGCCGAAAGCCGCTGCCAAGCAAGCGCCTGACTTGGAGGAGGCGATCGATGAGGAGGACGACGCTGCTGCTGTTGATGAGCCCGCCGAGGCTGCCGACGATGATGAGCTTGACTTGAAGGGCGACAAATACATCAAGCAACCAAAAGCCAAAGCTAAGAAGGCGACGAAGAAGGCTAAGGCAGAGGATGAGGATGCTGATGCTGATACCAAACCAAAGAGAGGCCGGCCCAAGGCCAAGACGACTGCAGCGAAGGGCAAGAAATGATCCAAAAGCGATTTAAGAAGTTGCTCTGGTGTTGACATTCCAGGTGGGCTAGCCTTGGAAGTGTTGGGGCATACCAGCACACCGCAGCAGCATGTATGAATCAGGTTGAATGGTTAGAGGAGGGCCTGGATTTTTTTGGTGAGCTGACTGAGCCCCTTGCTTGTACAAAGGTCCTTCAAGCGGGATCAATTCTATGTTACCCATTTTGGAGGTTTCTCAAAGATAGTATCGCCTTCGCTTCAAAGGTTTATCCACGTGTCATAGCATGCTCTTCTATGCCGCCGTCCGGACCGAACGCCTCCATGCATGTGCATAATGATTGGAAAACGCCTTAGCTAGGGACCGCACGTGTTACCAGTAAATGCAGTGTCACATTAGATGGCTCGCCTTGCAAACCTACTGTAGACACTTTAAAGACTTATCAAATTGATGTCCACACACTCATCCTCTGACTTATAGACCTGGCAAGGGCTCGCGCACTTCAGGCTTAGGCAACCTTTGATCTCTGAGCAGAATGTTTTTTCTCGATGTGAATCTAATTACTAGCTAATGCCAGCAAGTGTTCATTGCACGATCTTATTTCTCTGAGTAGGCCACCCAATTAGGCCCCTTGTTGATGCGGCCATTGTTTGAATGTCACAATGTCGGGAACAACTGGGAGGGCAGGAGCCACGGTTGCAAAGGTGAGGTGGTTCTGATTCACCACGATCTCAATCCATACTCACTCACCTTCTCATTTCTTACCTCATCCATCCGCCTCATGCAGGAACAATCTCTCCCTCTACTCCTAAAATAAGGTCCTTCCTTTAGACAAACGAAACCACCCTCTTTTTGGCCTTAACGAGGAATTCGACCTATATCTCGATCGCCATATTTGCTCTCCCTCTCTCTTTGTCATTCGCTCGATTTTTACCATCCTCAATGGTCTCTCGGCGAGAGCGGATGACCCGATACTCGATGGGCCAACGTTGTAGGTTTCCCTCTCGATGTAACTGCGAAAATATGTTATCTGCTGACGACTTGTTCAGCAGCAATCGCCGACGCGGTCGAGGCTGTCCGCGCCCACAGTCCTCACCAACTTTCCATGATCGAAGAAGCGTCTCGCGAATCCACTACCACCCTTGCGACGTCCGGTGACGAAAACGTCTCTGAAAACCATCTTCTCAAAAGATCCCGCGGATGTATCGCGGATCAGGACTACGAGGGCTGTGATCTCCTCGAGGATTACATGCAGGGCATCGAATGCGGGTTCGACGAAGCGGGCTCCAACGTCGGCCCTTACGATCTTCATCGTCGAGGCCTCACTCAAAACGCGGCGGAGACGGTGCTGTACGGAGACTGGGAGCAGGACAATAACTTGGATGACCTCAATCGCTGTTCCAGTATGTCTCTGTGCTTCCGTATGTATTTGTGCGACGCTGATCGGACTAGCTCCTGACACGGTAGTTCACTACGATATTGACGAGATGGATGGATTCGAAATGGGTTCTACCTCTTCATCCTCTGCGGCCTCGTACCAATTCTCTTCTCTCAAAGGCATGTTTGGTCGTTGTCTCAATCGAACTCCCTTGTTTTCATTCATTGTGGTTCCCTTTTTCCAATCCCACCCTTGGCTTATCCCTGTCCTTCCCTTTAGTACGCGTCGCCTCGACGACCTCCGATTCCTCTGCCTCGGAACACAGCTAATTTCTCATCAGAACCGACTGCTCAGAATGTCAGTTTCAGGATGGGTGGCTCTTCAAGAGCGAGAGATTGGTCGATGTTCCAGAGCAATCTGGTCGATTACGGTCCAGACGAGCCGAGCCCCCGTCTCCCGGACTGCTCTGCGGGCCATCCTTACAACAAGACTTGGAAATTGACGGACTCTATTATGATGGCCTATAATGCCATGCGCGGTCCCGTGCTGCTTCCGGGCAACGATCCCTTGCGCAGTTGGATGGTTGTCAAGGCGAACGAGGCAATGAACGCGTCCGTCCAGCAGGCCTGCAAAGCCCCTGGACACGGAGGAGCATCCGAGCAGCGGTCAGATTCGTCTTCTTGTGAGAATGAAGTTTTCAATGACTCTGGTAGCGCTGTTCAAGACAAAATGTGAGTTTTCTCAATCCGCTTCTCCACGCTCGCTAACATCCACGCAGGAGCACTACAGCGCGAGCTTCGCCTCGAAAGGGGACATCTAAGTCCTCCGGTCTCCGTTTCGAAGAGACAGGGGAAACGGAGGACTATGCCAAGTAAGTCACCGGACAACGTTAGATTCGCCGTAACTCATAACAACACAGAATGCTCAAAGAAGCCAACATGGCCACAAAGGAGTACGCTCCTCCTGAGGCGGAGCGCAAGCCTACCTACGAGGTGCCTCGTCCGAAGTACCTTCACCTATCACCAAAGTTCAAGAGCTTCAAGTTCGAGGATTACATGGCCCCGGAGGTCTCAGTCCCCGAGTCCGCCTACAAACAGCCTTTCGACCATGACCGTGACTTTGGTAAGAGTATTGTCATTCACGCGTCGGACGCATGCTGACTCTTCCAAGCGAGGGAATATGATATCTCAGACGACGAAGGTGATCCCAGCTCAGGACGTCTTTCCCCCTGCACGTTTCGTCTTCTCTCCGAGGGATGCTCTAGACAGGACCCGAAGGCTAATCAGGTCTTTATGGCTGAGGATGTGAGTTGGCTCTGACCGCTAAATCCGGTATGAATAGCTGACATAACCTAGGCCCAACGCATGCGCCCTCCAACGCCTTGTGACGACAGCGATAGACGCATCACCATCGACAGACTTGCCGTCTCCTTCGAGCTTCAGAGAGATATTAATGACGGCGGATGGATCACACCTTGTTATTCAGTCGACTCGGAGCCTTCCATCATCTACACTCCTCCAGGTAAGCACAGCTTGACTGTCCAAATAGTTGCCCGAATCCTGACAGGATGACAGGCGTGACTCTCAAGCACAAGATGCGCAACTGGTGGTTCGGTCTTTTCGACCGCATGGACCCCATCGCAGCCCGTCGGTTCCGCAAGATCCAATTCCGCGAAGCCAACGATCCCGTCACGCCGCTAGGGACAACTTCCGAACGATCTGCTCCCTCCTCCAGCACCTCCAGCGACGCCGCCCGCAAGCCCTACACCGATGCCGAGGTCCTCCAAGTCCTGCACGACCCCTCGAGCCGTCGCGTGGCAGGTGTCGCCCCTCAGAACGCGCAGCTCATCATCTCGCAGCGCTGGCAGACCGTCACTCGCTGGAGGGCACAGGACGAGGATCTGGCTCGGGAGAACGACCACATGCGCGGCGCAATCGAGCACGCCAAGATGGAACTTCGCGAGATCCGACTGACTGTCGACCACCTGCTGCAGAAGAAGGCGGCCGAGGAGACGGCCAAGCGTCAACGCAGGCACAAACGCATTCTCCGCCAGGTCTCGGCGCACCTACACGAGCTGCGCTACGAGATACAGAGCAAGTTCGACGCGCTGAAGCATGCGCAGACGCAGAACCAGAGCATGAAGGCCGAGTTGGCTCTGCTTGAGTGGCAGATCAAGAACGAGTGCGCGAGGGCCGAGTTGGAGACCCCTGACGATGTTCGGAAGGCGGTTTCGGAGCACTTCCGGGACAAGATGGCCGCCCTCGACCTCGCCGAGTGTTTCTGAGGTGACCGCCGCTTTACATAATTGCACACCTCGATATTTACAATGGCTCAACCGACCAGCGGCAATTATTCTGGTTGAGCGTGAGCAACCGAGCAGCTCTGCCAAGCTCACAGCTGGGGAATGCTCAAGGTTGCGCTCGCTCCAGCAGCATTGGGCTCGTTTTGTTTGCTTTCGAATGACAACATGGATCGACGAAACTCAGAAAAACCTGTATCGTTGCAGGTCTCATCTCCTAATATTAGGTACTGCCAAGCTGGGAAGTATGAGTCTGCTGTGAACCCTTGACTAACACTGCCTAGCAGACCGAGAAGATTAGCCACAGTGGCCATCATTGACCAGACGTTTCTATCGCTTTCCTTCACTTGCTTTGCTTTCCACGCAATAATTCGGCGCAGGCAATGTGCCCAATGTTTGAGTACGTATATCCTCGGCTGAGGAGACCAAATTCGGCATTTGTTGGATCTGCCCGGTTGAACTTGAAGGCTCGGGACGGGCTTGTGTAGAAAATCAGGTTTTGTAGAGATCACGAAAAGATCACTGCTTCAAAGCCTAAGGATAATGCGGTGTAAGAGTAGGGAGAACATTGTCTCCAAGGCGGTAATTAAATTGTACCAGAGCAATTGAGAAGAATCTTGACCCAGGACTTCCTCTCCCGGGCCTGTATGTACACACACATATCCAGATTCTATCCGTTTTTTTTCTTCCAGTGAGGGCCAAACCATTTTGGCCCCATTGTCGCCATGCTATATTAACATCATGAGAGGAGCATTATACACCGACCGGAACGCCCAGTTCGCTGTTGCGGGAACCGACACAGTATCGTAGAACATAATTGTACAATGAGGGGCTGTGACTGCCGAGACTTCCCAGCGGCAAGCCATCCCCATAAATTTTCTTTGGTAGCGAAGAGAGCCCTCGATTGGGGGTTCATTTGGTTTGACGTGCTAGGCGACAAACACGCTTAAGCGTTCTTGACGACGCCGACCTTGGCGGCACGCAGCACACGGCCGTTGAGCTTGAAGCCCTTCTGCTGAACGTGGAAGACGGTGTTGTCCTCCTTATCCGGCTGGGGTGCCATGAAGGTGGCATCGTGCTCGTTGGGGTTGAACTTCTCGCCCTCGGGATCGACACGCTCGATGCCGTGCTTCTTGAGGGTAGACATCAGGATGTCGTCGGTCATCTTGAGGCCCTCGTACAGGTTCGCCAGGTCCTGGAGGTCGCCTGTCTTCTCGGGGGCGTTGAGCTTGTCCTTGGGCACCATGGAGAGGGCGCGGTCGAGGTTGTCGACGCTGTCGACGAGGTCCTTTGCGAACTTCTGCAGAGCGAAGTCGCGCGCCTGCTTGACCTCGCGTGCTGTCCGGTCCTGTAGGTTGCGGAAGTCGGCGATGGTGCGCAAGCACTTGTCCTGTGAGATGGTGCATGTTAGTCGTATGTTTTTTTCTGGCCAAGCCGACATCGGTGGGGGAGGGGCAACTGCGCATCAACGAACCTTCCAGTCGGCCGCTTCCTTCTCCTTGGTCTCGAGCTGCTTCTTCAGAGCAGATTCGGCATCGTCGGCCTTCTCGCCCTCCTTGGGCGCCTCCTCTTTGTTGTTCTCCTTGGCGTCGCTGTACCATCTTGCGACGGCGGGTTGCGCAGCCCGTATCCTGAAGGCCGGGGACGTCTGGAACTGGTTTTGGAATGCAGACTTGGGAGTCTGAGTTCGCAGGCCGGAGCGAACTGCGCGGGAAGAGGTGGCGATGGCTTGTTTGAACATTTTGGTAATGTTGTATGCTGGAGTTGGGAGGGTGGGAGGAGGAGGTGTTGAGGTTTAAGAGGAGACCAGGAGACAATGCTGGGGCCGCGAGCTAATGGAGGGAATGAATTTTTATCGAAATGGTGACGGGATTGCCGTCCCTTCGACCCCCAGCAATGCGGGAAACGTTTGCGCCCAATCAAGAATCCGGACTGTACCTCCATCCCGGAGGCGGAGAATGAAGGCACCGGGAACGAGCTTTATCGATAAGACTAGCGCCAAGGCAAGGCAGCGCGCTGCGCAGGCACACTCGCAGGCACGGTTGCTGGGACCTGCCAATTGGGAGAGCGCGACTCCTTTGCCTCCTGTCGCAAAATTAATATCCTTCAGCCTTCCCCCACTGCTTAGCTATCACCACCTCATACCCGTCCACTTAACCGCGACGAGACTCGATCGGCAAGACAAGTCAAACACTAGGCATCTGTTCACGATTCCTTGGCACACAGCCAGGCTCACCGAATCCGCATTTACACTCAAATTCCGGCCCGACCGCGAGCAAGCACGATGGAGTACGAGCCTATGCTCCTGGACGGCGAGACCGGTGGGCCACAAATCAAGATCTCGGGGGTAATTTATACCGCCTTACCATCTTGCGGAAGGCCTTCGTACTGATTAGTTCATTTACTGCTCAGGCCGACAACATCCACGTCAACTTCGATCTCTCAAACTGCGACCTTTCCTTCGCAAACTCGCTGCGCCGTGTTATCCAGGCCGAGGTCCCGACGATCGCGATCGACCTGGTCGAGATCGAGGCGAACACGTCTGTTCTCGCTGACGAATTCATTGCGCATCGTCTCGGCCTCATCCCCTTGCAATCGAAGGATGTGAACAGCCTCCTCTACTCTCGCGACTGCGACTGCGAACAATACTGCGACAACTGCAGCGTCAAGCTCACCCTTCATGCGCGGTGTACCTCCGACGAGACGATGAAGGTGTACGCTAGCGACCTCATCGTCGACAGCTTCCGTCAAAATGGCACCGTCGGCAACCCCGTTATAATGGATCCGGAAGGCCAGGGCCCTCTGATCGCGAAGTTGAGGAAGGGACAGGAGCTGAAGGTGTCGTGCATTGCGAAGAAGGGTATCGCCAAGGAGCACGCGAAATGGATGCCTACGGCTGCCGTTGGTTTCGAGTACGATCCTCACAACAAGCTCCACCACTTGGACATGTGGTACGAGGAGGATGCGAAAGCGGAGTGGTAAGTAGCATCGAGTCGGCGCGGTGCTGAGCGCGGTGACTGAACGGTGTACGCAGGCCCGAGAGCAAGTACGCGAAGATGGAGGACCCTCCTCAGGAAGGAGAGCCGTTCGACTACGACGCGGTGCCCAGCAAGTTCTACTTCGAGGTGGAGGGCATCGGCAGTCTCGAGCCCGACCAAATCATTCAAGAGGGAATCAAGATCATCCAGGAGAAGATGGCGCTGTTGCTCCACATGCTCACTGGCGAGGCGGACGATGACGGAATGGGCGATTTCGACGGCCCGCGTAGCCCGAACCTCGACATGGACGGCGGCAACCCGTGGGGTCAGGACCCAGGCTACACAACGCCGTACAACAACGGCGCGCAGAGCTCGTGGGGAGGCAACGCGACAACGCCGTATGCTACGACTACACCCTACGGCGGATCTGGACAGTCTGGTTGGAACTGAGCTTGATGAAGAAAATAAGAAAGGCGTTAATGAGATGATCAACATGGGGGCGGCAATGGAGTTCTGCGATTTTCGTTTGTTTGCGGAAAAGCATCAGCGCAAGCTAGCTGGCGTATCTACAGCGAAGGACATGTCCGAGATCGTTGTATGAGTAAATTTGAAAAGACACGCGTAGAAAGGTAACATGGGGCCGAGGGGGAAGGTGACTATGCATCTCCACAAAGCCTTCGCGGCATATTGATCTGGCTCTTCAAACCCACTCGCAGACCGCCCGCAAAGGGCCGCAAAAAGGCGAGGTAGTGAATCTCTGTAGGCAGTTGTTTGGACGATGAGAGTTGAGTGGAATAGTATGAACTGCTCCCCGTACCAAACCCGAATATGTATCAGATTGAAGGATAAAATGAAAAGTCGACATACAATTATTTCTGTTTGTTTTGTGTATCCCCTTGACTCCTGAAATGCAACAATATGCCACTTTTTGTTTTCCAAACGCCCCTACCACCTGAATCACACAAGATGCAGTTGTCTAAACGCTCAAATCTAACGCTCGCTTCTATATGACCTCCTCGCCGCCGACGTCGGTCACCGCTCTATAAGCCTTGCGATGCATCTCTAGGAAGACAAATGTACAGATGGTTTGGCTGCAAGACGGTGGTGTGTCAGTGAGTGTATGGACCACGGTCGGAAGGAAAAGAAAACACTCACGGTCCAAGTCTCAAGAAACTAGGCACCCAGCCCTTAAACATCCACCCGAGTCCCTCGGCCTTGTAGATCTTGGCCAGCGTGTGCGCCAGGCCCTCCTGCGTGCTCGCCGACATGACGCGCGTCTTGATGACGTCGATGGGGCTCGTGACCGTCGCGGCCATGACGCCGGCCAGGAACGACGCCGCGAAGTGCGTCGTGAGGTTGTCGCCCATGGGCGTGTGCCGGATCAGGATGCCCTTGAAGGTGTCGTACGACGCGAGCTGCGAGGCCGTCATGGCCGCGGCGCGCATGCTGTTGGGCAGCACACCCCTGAACCAGCTCGCCAGGCCCTCCTCGCGCGCCATGCGCAGCATGCCCTCGAGGGCGTGCCTGTAGTTGCGGCGCTCGGCGGCCGGGAGGGCGGCGTCCTGCTGCATGCGGACGTTGAGGACGTCGGCGGCGTTGCCGGAGACACCCCCCACGAATCCCGAGCCCGAGGCCATGGCGACAAGGACGGGGAACGAGGGCGGCTTGCCGCCGTTGTCGCGGGTCGCGCGGACCTTGAGCTCCTCGTAGACGCCGAAGCGCACCGTCGAGTAGGTCATCTGGCGCAGCAGCGAGGCGGACAGGCCGTTGTAGAGGCCCGTCACGCCGTCGGTGCGCACGATGTGGGCGAAGGTGCCGACCATGTTCTTGGGCGCGTCAGGGCGGCGGACTTGGAGGCGGACCTGTTTGGCATTATTGTGAGCATGTTTGACGCGGTGGAGAGGTTTGGTCTCCGTCGTGACGTGACGTTCTGCTGATTGCCGTTCAGAGGCGCGGTGCATACCTTGACTGAGACATTGTTAGCATACCTGTTAAAACTCCGAGATCGCGGTCGAAGGGCAACACAACGCGGAAGAAAAACTCACCAAGATCCAGCGGGTGGGTTACACAGGCGGCCATACTACTGGCGCTGCCTCCGAACCAAAAGGGGTATCGCACGAAGCCATTCGTCTTCTTTTTTGGCGTCGTCGTCGTCATCGTCCTCGTCGTCTGCTTCTGCGCCAGCTGCTTCTCTTCACCGACGACCTGCGCCGTCTTCAGTGGCGAGGACGAAGACGTTGGTGAGGCAGCGACATCGTCGGCCGGTTTGCTAGGGGCGATGGCAGCGGCAGGGACCATGTTGGCGGCGGACTGCATCCTTGGCAGTTATGAAATCTCGACTGATAAGCTCATCCCGTAGCGGGCGCAATCCAAGAGATACGTAGCAGGAGAAACCTTTAAATCAAAGAAACCAATTGATACACCCAAAGTGTTTCTTTCGGGTGTACCCTTCTCAAAAGGAAGGTTTCCACGCGTGGGTGTTGTTTGTCGGCGAACTTTTAGGGACGTCACTTGGGACTTAATCGGTGACGTCTAGCGCTGGGGAAAAAGCCGACTTCGGGGTCCAATTACTGGTTGGTGGTAGAGAGGTTGTTGGAGAAGCCGAGTGGTTCGGTTCGGTGTATCGCGAACCTTTTTTTTTTTTTTATTCCTTTCCCTTTCGCTTACAAAAAAAAATGTTCCCTCCTTCTCTCGTGGTGGCGTCATGGTCGATGGGCGGCCCGCGGGATGTCCGGCAAGGGTGCCATGCTCTGAAAAGGCCCAACCCTGCGCCGGGTCGGCGGCGCCGTCAAGCGGCCGCGAAAACGTAGGTGGGGAAAGAAAAAAAAGGGGACTGGACGGCGAATGGCCCGTGCATCCCGTCAGTTTTCTGGCGATCAACGGGATGTCCAGCTCCCTCTTGCGAACGAGACACAATTGTCGAGCTTACCGCACCGATACCCGACGCCCGGCAAGGTGCCCGCTATGAGCAGACATCAACCCGACTGCCTTTGAAGCGTCAGCAAAGGCGTTACGAAAACCAAAACATGCTCGTCCCGAGACTAGCGGGGACGCAGTTGCGCAGTTGCGTCCGTGGCGCAATCTGCCCGAGAGCTCCACGACAATGGAGCCCGATCGCATCGTTGTCGGGTCCTCGGCGGGCGTATTCTTCAGGTCAGACACTTGCGGAAGCTCACAATTGATGGACTACGGGTTCGCTAACTGTTTCAATATGCCTTGCAGAACCTTCGGCGGTCTCGCTATCGCTGAGCCAGAGCCAGAGCCAGAAGACGAAGGCCGTTGAAGTCAACGGCCAAACGATCACGACGGACGAGTGGTTCAACGTCCCCACGAATGTCCTCGAAGCGGTAACGCGCAAGCTTCACCTCCAGAAAGACCACCCCGTCTACATCACCCGACAGATCATAGAATCGCAGTTCCCGGCGCCGACGTACAAGTACCACAACACATTCGACCCCGTCGTCTCGACGCACCAGAACTTCGACTCGCTCGGCTTCCCCCTGGACCACCCCGGCCGCGCGAGGTCGGACACCTACTACTTCAACAAGGAGACGCTGCTGAGGACGCACACGAGCGCGCACCAGGCGCAGACGTTCAAGCGGAACCTGAGCGAGGGCTACCTGATCAGCGCCGACGTGTACAGGCGGGATGCCATCGACAGGAGTCACTACCCGGTCTTCCACCAGATGGAGGGCGCGCGCATGTGGGACCGCACAAAGGTGCCCGGCGGCGACGTCGCGGCGGCCGTCTGGGAGGACCTGAACAGGTTGCCGCAGCACAACGTCAAGGTCGAGGACCCGAACCCCGCGTTTGACGCCGAGCGGAACCCGCTGCAGGACGGCCACCACACGCCCGCCGAGGCCGAGGCCATCGGCGCGCACCTGAAGCGCTCTCTCGAACTCATGGTTGTCGAGATCTTCACGAGAGCCAAGGCGGCGGCGGCGAAGGCGGACCCAAACTACAAGGACGAGCCGCTGCGGGTTCGCTGGGTGGAGGCGTACTTCCCCTTCACGAGCCCGTCGTGGGAACTCGAGGTCTACTATGACGGCGACTGGCTGGAGGTGCTAGGCTGCGGCGTGGTGAAGCAGGACATCCCCATCAACGCGGGAGTCCCGAATCAGCTGGGCTGGGCGTTCGGCATCGGCCTGGAGCGCATCGCCATGCTCCTCTTCCAGATCCCCGATATCCGTCTCTTCTGGTCTCAAGATGAGAGATTCCTGAACCAGTTCAAGGGGGTGTCCGACGAGCTCGACAGCATGAAGCGCTTCGTGCCCTTCTCCAAGTACCCGGCCTGCTACAAGGACGTCTCCTTTTGGCTGCGCAGCACGGTGTCGGCAGCCGGCGGGAACACCAAGGCCATCAGCGCGCAGGACTTCCACGAGAACGACTTCATGGAGCTGGTCCGGGACGTCGCCGGCGACCGGGTCGAGGACGTCCGGCTCGTGGACGAGTTCACCCATCCCAAGACGGGGAGGCGCAGCATGTGCTATCGCATCAACTACCGGAGCTTGGAGCGGACCCTGACCAACGAGGAGACCAACGAGCTGCAGGAGGCCGTGGTACGGAAATTGGTGGAAAAGCTGGGCGTCGAGATCCGGTGAGCCCACCCAGGAACAGGACACCGACTCCGTTTGCGTTGTTTTGCACGTCCGCGGAGTTTTAAGGGGTAAAAAGGGGGCTGTGTGGCCAAAAAAAACACACAACACAACACACATACTCGTGCGTTCTTGTTCTTCTTGCTGCGAGCTGCGAAAAAAAAAGACGGGACGATACCCTTATGGGAGTGATTTTTCCATCCCCGCGAAACCGGGGTCGGAATCCCTCAACATACCGATAGAAAGCAAGTCTTTGCGCCTCGCTTGGGATGTCGTGGGGATATTGGCTGCCAAAGTGACCGGAATGACTCTGCCCGCCCTGGCTTGAGTAGCCGACTTCTGAAAATCGGGATCATGATCATTGTCATCACGCCATGTGTAGAAACCGACGTGTATTACTACGTTCGCAATGGCTGAACGACGCCTCGCGTGCGAGTGCGCTTTGAGCGAGGGAATTCAGGGCGCGCGATTTCGGAGACTTTTTGGACCCCATGAACCCGTCAACTCACAGACGAATTTGTCCCATCAGGTTGTTCGTTCAATGTTCATCCTCGGGAAAAAAGGGGGAAAAAACCCCCCGTCACTGCAGAGCTAGAGCTGTGCAGCATCAGCACCCATCCGGGGCCGCATAGCCTGGTTTGTTGAATGGTAAGAAACATTTTTGACACCCGCCTTAAGTGCCCGGGCGGCGCCTCCGAGGGGAGGGCGATTCGGGAAGGCGGGATCTTGCGGGATTCCTTGTTGTGTTTATTCTGCCGGGATTCTCGAACAGTGAAATCATGGCTCGGATGCGCGCGAGAAGAGGTACAATCCATCATGCAAGGTCAGAATTCTGACACAGTGACGATCGGGTTGCAAGATCGATTGTATCATCCGCCAAACTTTACCATGCCCGTGCGAGCCCAGAGGCCAGTACCACAGTGGCGTTCGGGTTGTTAGAGGAGAAAAAAGACAGAACCTTGGCCCGTCGTCCCAAGAGAGCTGGGACGAATCGTGCAAAAGTCGACAATTAGGGCGGAGGTCAGTCTGTTGCTCGCAACGTATGGGAAAGTTGCGACACGCCTTCAGTGAGATGAAGCTGTGAGCTACGATCCCACGTCTTAGTTAATTGCTTCAATGTTGGTGCAATTGCCTTTTCGTTCCATGAAGCGTGTTCCTTGCGATGTTTTCAGACAGGACGAGATGAGATTACCGCGCCTCAGGTCGATCGACCTGAACGAAAAAGGTTTATCAGGCGGTCATCTCACCGGGGCAGGCAACTACCTTGCGGCAAGGAAGTCCCCGCGAAGCTGCATGGGAGACAGGCCGCCAGCCTCCAGGCGCATCGAGGGTGTCAGGAATTTCAGAAAGTCTGAAGTTGAGAGAAGAACGGGCGGCAATACCGGTTCGTTCGAGCACCGTGGCCACCCGACTGTAATGTCGGAGACGTTTGGGACATCGAATGGCGATTCTGATGGGCGGAAGCGCTTCGCGACAGAGGTAAGGGTTGCGGGTGGATCGATCAATGATTGTCACGCATGCGAATTCGAGAACGAGCGTTTCGCTGAAAGAAGTGCAACTTACCCGACAAGGCAATTGGTGACCAATGGAGCGGACTTGCGAAGTTGCGGAGCGCAGCAGCGCAGCAGCGCAATGTCTTGGCCTAGAACGGTGTCTGGGGAAGCCGGCTGCCGATTGCAGCGCAAAACATGTATCTGGCAGGTAGGAAGTCTTGGTATTTTGCACAGCCTCAGTATCGATCGCGAGGGAACCGGCACACTTGGTAATCTTTATGTCCGAAAAGAAAACGGGGACATTTCTACGCCGAACGATGAATAAAAACTTAGCAATAGTTACCACTGACTACTGTGAAGATTTTGAGCAAACCCTTGAACAAGTAGAAGGAACCGGCACACGCTTGCTGACCACCAAAGGCAACGTCTGTAGTAAGCCGAACCCGTGCGGGCACGCGGGGTGTCGGGAATTGTTCGGCGTTGCACCGGAACATTTGAGTTGAGACACTGCAATGTCTTCAACCGGGAGAGCTGGCAAGTTCTGCTGCGACGGACGGCTTTGCCGAGCGCTATTTGAAGCAAATTTCCTTCTCCATCCGTAGCTTGCGGAATGCGGATACACGGAAGCCCAGATCGTGGCTGACGAATGCGTGGGATTGGACGAGCGCTGCGTCGTAGATGTCTGTTTGGCGGCGCTGGAAGGGGCTGAGGTTCAGTGCAATTTGCCCCGAGCTGGGTGGAGGGCTCTTTGTAGGGCGACTCGTACGCTGCTGGGCTGAGCCGGTACGGGGAGATTGAGAGATTGACAACATGGAGGGCTTTCGCAACTGAGTTTGATGGCGAAGAGGCTCGTTCTCGTTGGGATTGGCTCATGATTCATAGCATGATGGCGTAATTATTTAAGCCTCCATCGCCGCTCTTCAATCAAGCCCCGGAAATTCGTATCATGCGGTGACAAATTGTCAAGCCAAGACTAGCAAGACACGGCTCAGCCCTCTGAACTATCATGGCTTGACAATAGTCGAGTCTTTTAGAAACATGAGCTGTGAGAGGACTAGAGTCCTAGACAACGTAGCCATGTAGGTGGTTCGAGGAGGCGGCGCCCCCAAAGTCAATCCTATGCCGCAGTATCCAGACGTCGTAGGTACAGGGGTCAAGTACTTCAGCGCTGAGGTATCGTGACGGCTGGCCGCTGGACAGTCGTGTGAACACAACGACTACTGTAGCCGTTCCTTACACAGCCCCCGATCCCTCCCTCTTCGGCCGCGGGCGCGGCTTGATCGTTGGCGATGTGGGGAAGCGACTCTGAACCCCTGGAAAGTCGACTCTCTGGAATCTGCTCCGATAGCGAGAGAGCGAGGAGACGTGTCGTCAATGATAACTAGCAAATGACAAGTGAGATAATGGCGCTTGTTGTAACGTTTGATTGTGGGAATGTGCAATGTGCCCGAGTCCCGACTGGGCAAGTGTGTTGATTAGAGCTGTAGCTGCCCGCAGATGGCTGCATATGAAGTTGCAATTGTGAGGGATGTAATGAAAGGATCCCAAGGATCCAAGCCGTCGGACGGCGACAGCAGAGCGAATATCCATGAGGACCTCTGCTTGCTGTGCTAGGAACCGGCTCGCCATCACTCCTCGGCCAAGAACTTTTGACGGTTCGCAGTCAGGCACGGCATGGCCATGCCAATGGCGCTGGAAGCTTCCGAGAGGGAACCATGCGGATCGACGGTCACAGGGTGCTGTGTATCGTATCGTGGCAGCAGGCCCATTGGTTTGGTTAACGCCAAAGACAAGACATCGGGGGTTCTCGAGAAGGGCGATGCGCGATGCGCCCATGTAAAACTGGGAGCTGCGGCCAATTAGCGGGTCGAGGCGCTGTTTCTCGCCAGCTTGTAGGAACGTGGAAATTCCAGGTTACCGAGTGAGGCGGAGATAAATGACGCCGCTACCGTAGCGGTACGTACTCCTTGCAATTGCAGGGCAATTGATGTCCAGCTGGCCCCAGAGGGTTTAGTAAGGTGATGGTAACTGCGCCAAAAAGCATGGGCTGGGGTGGCGAATGGCATTCTCGACAATTGGATTTCGGGCGGGGCGAACAACCAGAGGACCTGCTGTCCAACACTGCGGCGTGCGCAGCAGAAAAGGTCCAGTCCACAATAGATTGGTTTTGAGCCACTCAACAGCAACCGTAACCGCACCATGCCGCAGGGGGGGGGGAGGGGGGGGGGGGGTCAACTATCCATGTTTGCAAGGGTTCGGCCAGCATTGAGAGAGCATCACTGAGGAGACGGCCACCGCAGGACGCTAGACGCGGGACAACAAGCTTGCCGACTACCTTATGTTTGGGGTACCTCACTGAAGTAGGTACCTAGCAGTTAAATCGCCAAGCCTACTGGAGCCTGGAGTCTGGGAGTCTGGGAGTCTTGTTGAGTGGGAGCAAGAGCATTTGTTTTTCCCCCTCTCTCACCTTTAATTTTCCTTTGCACAGCCTCAATTTGCCTTAGCCGACCTGGCCGGGACGTTGCTGGTCTTGTTACCATGGAAGGTGCCCTGTGCTGAGGTAGACAACTCTCTGCCCAATATGCTCTGTGCTTAGTGGCAACTACTGCGGTACCTTACCTCACCTTACCTAAGGTACCTACCTACTTACCTTACAGGTAATAGGTAGGTAGGTGCCTTACCTTGAGCCAAGGTTCCTTGCCTTTCTTTACCTTACCCTCCACTGCCTTGGATGTTCTTACTGTGCGGTATTCCAACAACCATCAGTGCATGTCGTCATCCGACCTCTGGCTTGGCTGACCACCTAACTCTGTACAAGACAATGATGCCAAGGCACGGTAAGGTCCAGTGCCTTAGGTCCGTACTGAAGTAGGTAGCCTGCGGATAAGGGAAGGGACTGGACTGGACCACGGACACATTCTAGCGGTCTCCACTGCTGCGACGGCTCGAAGGCGGCGAAACTTCAAACGGGGCCGTGAGTCCGTGTGGCCTTCCCGTTTCATCACACAGACAACGCACCCCTCCCACTGTCCACTCCTCCCACAGTTTAGGTGCCCACTCAGCCATCCGGATACCTCATCCATCCATCCAACCATCCCCCACTCCGCCCGACCCAGCGCACCAGGTGTTAGACCGCTGCTGATTGCTGCCGCCGCTACGGCGCAGCCACTCCCAGTCGGCACGCCCAAAACATATAACCAAGACTGCCTCCCGCCAATCTTTCCTTCAATTTTCCAAGCACCAAACAAAACAAATACACACAGGACAAAAGAGCTACTCCCTTACACACCTGTCCAATCATCCCACCGGCCCGGCTGCAGATGATCCAGCCTACCACATCGTCGACCTATAACACTTGAGAATCGACCATCTGGTCAACACCTATCGCAACTGCAACTGCAACTGCAACAGCAACCGTAACCAACCTCCAACCCCCACCACGAACAACATCAATCATGATGGAATCGCCCAAGTCAGACCCCCGCCCTATCTTCTCCAGACGGTCAACCGGCTCCAATAAGTCACTGTCTCTCGACCTCACCTCCCTGCCTCCTCTCGTCATGCCAACACCGCCGTCCAACACCCTTCTCTTCACAAACCTGAACGACACCAACGTCTTCCGCCCCGACAACCTGCAAACCATTCGTGACCTCGTCACAAAGATCGCGCCGATCCACTCGTGGGCACCCCTCAAGTCCTTCCGCCGCATCGTGGTTTCCTTCTTCTCAGAAGACGACGCCATCGCCGTTCGTCGCATCTGGGACGGAGAAGCTGTTATGGGCGAGCGCGTCCGCGTCTACTTCGGCCAGCCCACCCCCGTTGAAGTCACCGCCCGCCACCTCGCTCTTCCCGACGCTGGCAAGCTCTTCTTCATCTCTCCTCCCCCGTCGCCCCCTCACGGCTGGGAGATGAAGCTCGAGGACGCTCCTAACAAGATGGTCCACGCAGAAGATCTTGCGGACGCCCTTGCTAAGCTCAACCACCGCCCCTCTGGCGTCGACACTCCCGTCAGCCCCATCGACGGCTCCCACCAGACGCGCAGCCGCAGCTCAACGCTGCTCTACAAGCCTGACGCCCAAGGCGCCAGCCCGGATCTCCCGGCCATCTGCCTCGAGGACATGACGGATGAGCCCATGGAAATAAGCCCCATCGAAAACTCCAAGCCGATTATGGCGCATACTGCCCGTCCGCCGGTGGAGCTGATGCACCACGTATAGAACCATGTTGTGTATACGGAGTGAGTTCTTCAGGCGTTTGGATATAATACGTAATGTGGCGAACCAGGATTGGGCGCATCCAGCATCTTGACAAGGCTTTATTTTGCGACGGCGTTACGAGGGAAAGATCAGGGCACGCATACGGGAATGGGAGGTTCACATTGACTGAAAGAGAGAGACTGGAGAGCTTCAAACGACTGTCGCTTTCGCGGAGAAGGTTTCTTAACGAGCCCTGGTAAAAAGTTTTTTACTTCCCTGCTTCCTCTTATTATGAGCACAGAAGCACATTGTCTGTACATTAGATTCCCGTTCGCAGAGACCGCATCGAACGGTTACTTGGCGAAACAAAACAAACTTGATTACCAACACATCTAAACCTCAAAATCCCCTTATATCTATCTGAATATGATACATACGCTCCCACCAGAAGCTGCTACTGAGACGTTTATGCCGTAGATGACAAACCGAAAAGCCCACAAAAGGTAAGAAGGATCCCAGTTCTAAACCGTTTGATCTTCAGATGTGCGGATCGACCAAGGTCTGGGAGAATCAGATCCATCACTCTCACATCTGTAAAGTATACAACAGCAAAGTCGTACTACGGTATGACGCCGGGGTCCCCATCCTCCTCTTGAACCCGGTCGACCGGCCGGCGGCGCAGCAAACGGGACCAACCCGGTGCCTGGTGTCAGTAACCCCTACCCGGCGATCCGGTGCGTCTCAGCGAACCGACGGCGACATCCCAGCGACGCGCCCAAACAGCGCCGAGGCGCTCCTCACACCCAGCCAAGCAAGCAGTCCCACGGCGACCACGGCCAGGATGAGCGCCGCGAGGTTCCGCCGCTCCGTCCTGCGCACGCGCCGCGCCCGCGCCGGCGCCCGCGCGGGGGAAGCGCCGTTGTCTTTGTTTCTGTCGTCGTCCAACGTGCTGTCGTGATGGTGGGGTGATCCGCTGACGGCCTCGGTCGACATCATGTCGAGGGTCGGGATGTACTGGAACTCGAAGTCGGTTTCTTGGCCTAGGGCTCCGAGCTCGGGTTTGTTGATCGTGATATTGAACAGTCCCTTTTGAAGTTTCTGGGGGGGAAGGTTGGTTTTAATAAGTTGAAACGAACCCTACCAAGGGACTCTACTCTCTTCAAAGTGCAGTTCCCATACAACTATGAAGCAGAAAGCATGGACGGGCACTCAACTCACCTTGTTGCGAGCCTCGGCCCACCCGGGAAACAACCGATGTGAGTAACACATCACCATGAAGAAGACGCATTGCCCGACGACCAGCAGAGAGTAATAAAACGGAGGCCTCTCGACGCCCAACGCACGCGCGAGCTTCGGCCCGTTCAGCCAGTACGTCTCGGCCGCCAAAAAGTCCCTCGACACGTACGACGGCGGCTGGTTGCTCAACCCGGTCAAGACGTTGCCCGCCAGCGTCCGCGACGTGTCCGACGGCTCGATCTCCGAGACCATCAGGCTCTCCATCATGGCCCTCGCGCGGCCCACGGTCTCGAACGCGTCCGTCGGCGTGCCCAGGACGTGCGCGACCCAGCGCCACAGCGCGACATAGTCCTCCTTCTCGCGGTCCGTCAGGTGGATGCCCTGCCGCGGCAGCCCGATCCAGATGAGCGTCGCGGAGAAGGCCGAGACGGTGCCGACGGAGTCGAGGTCGTTGACGGGGACGCCCCACGCCCGGACGTCGTAATAGGACGGCCTCTCCCGCGCCAGGGCGAGGATGCGCCGGCGGACGGCGGCGTGGAGGAGGCGCACGCGGACCGAGGAGACGAAGCCGTCGCCGCCGGGCTGCACCGACGCCAGGTCGCGCGTCACCTGCAGGATGTGCTGGAAGGTCTCGAGGAGGCGGCGGCGCGTCGCTCTCACGCCGAAGCCGCCCGTGCGGGCGAGCGTTTCCACGACGCGGCGGCCGCCGAAACCGCCCACAAGGGATTGGAACGTCAGCTGCGAACGATGATGGGGCGTGTTAGCGAGAGAGCTTGTTCTGTCTTTTTTCTTGTGAGGGAACGGTGTGTGCTTCATGTTACTGCGAAGATGGCCGGGCCGGCGTAGCGGACAAAGACCCTTTGGCCGCGCTCGATCTGAGCCCAGTCTACCCAGTCCGGGACCGTGTTGACTTCTGTCCAGAGCTTTCCCAGGATTTCGTCGGAGCCGGCGTGGTCTCGTAAGAGGGCGTAGAGGTCTCGGTGAGGGTTGGACTTTTCTTTTGGAGGGGAGTCGCCGTTCACTTGCTCGGTGGGTGTTGGAGGAGGTTTGGGTACGGGTGGTGATATCTCATCCAGCCTGTCTAGTGCCTTTGCTCCCAACTCGTCGTATGTGTACATCAGAGGCCGAAGTTCGTCGGATACGAGATGCTGAGAGGTCCATTTGAACGTGTAGTCCCAGGCCGATACCCACTCATTGCCTCTGTGCCAGAGATAGCCTGCCATTGCACGACTCTTATTGAATATAAGACGGAGATTCTTGTGACAATGAGATCTGCGTGTAGAGCGAGCAGTGTTCCTCCAGTGTGAGAGCTGGAGACGAAATATGAGAAGCACTAGGAGGCGTTGCGATGTTATGTTGTCAAGTCTCTGTACTCCACTTCGATCAAGTGCGTGGCAATTCAACGCAAAGGCAAAGGGATGACTTCATCGAACTCAAAAAAAAAAAAAAAGGCTGCTAGTAGCAAAGGACATACAATGAGCCTTTATAAACTCTGAAAATATTCAACTGTAAATCATATGATCAGGTCACAAACAAACCACTTTGATCCAGTTGCAACTTGGTTGGACTCGGAGCCTCTCTGTCGTCGCGTTTCCAACACATGCCTGCCGCTCGAACTGCGAGCATTACCCGAGCCGATGACCCCATTCAGACGAGGGGCTGCGCTCTGGCGAATCACCGGGTAACGTTTTCCAGCTGATGGCAGCGAGGTCTGGGCTGTCGTTGGTGCGCAGGCCAATCGTTGGTTTAGCAAGAGATGGGATGGAGGGCTCGGCTAGCCCGAAGCTGGGAGACCGCGGGCATGGATGATGCTACGATCTTTTGCACGTGCTTTTACAGCTGTGTGCAAAGACTGAACGTAGCTGGGATCACCGCTAACAATTCCGTTTTTGAGGAATATCGCGGGTGGATTGTTGGTGATGACGAAGAGATATTGAACTGCTTAGGTCCGCAGGTCTCGAGGTCGGTGCCACCCGGGGACGGCGTCCTTTCCCCGCTGAGCCCTTGCGGCGGTTCCACTAATTATAGCGCGCTCTACGGAAGTCCGCAGCGACTAGTGGCTCAAACCCTTTTTTTTCACTACACCCACGCCTATCTAGAGTAGTTATACCTACAGGCGTTACTAAATAGATTTTTTTAATTAGCTACTAGAGTATATAAACTAATAGTTTAAATAATCTCCTATTTCAAATTAATTATAAAGTCTTCTTTCCTTATAAGCCTTTAACCTTAATAAGTATATGTAGTAATACTAGTATAAATCTACTTTTTTCCCTCTAATTTATAATCTCATTATTTAATATCTCTAATATACTCCTATATATTACTAATAAATATATATATATATATATATATAATCTTAGATATTAGTAACTATAGCTTCCTAGTACCTCACTATTCCTAATAAGATTAATAAGACTCTTCTCCTAAGTATGTTATTTAGAAGTATATAGTTAAGAGAAGAGAAAATTATTATTACTATATATTAATAGATAAAAAGAAAAATTTAAGATATTATATAGACTCTAATTAATAATTATAAGTTAAAATTAGATTAAATCTTAGAATATAATTAAGCGTAGGGAGATATAAATGAGATTGGATATTACTATATGCGAGAGGGGTAAGTATAAAGTATTTTGAGCTACTGGTTGCTGCGGACTTCTGTACGCTCCGTCCCGTCGCGACTGAACCGCCTTTTGAGACTATGATAAGGTGCCTGGGCAGAGAATGCATGGCACCTTTTTTTCCCCCTGCGTCCAAAGATTACCTTCTCAGCCAACTACACTTCGAGCCACCGCCAATCGACTCCTCATCCCGAGCGACGAAAATCGCAATCATGTTCTGTTCGTGTCGACAAAGCCCCATACGAGCTTTGCTCGCCAGCATGGCGCAGTTGCACGTCTCCGAGCCCGCAACAACTCGACTACCACACCGCATCGGCCGAAACCCCGCAACACATCGATTCATCGCACCCAAGTCCCCCCTCACAACAACGTCAGCGATGCGTCGCAGAGAGGAACCTCCAAACTCGGCCACCGCCGGAGACGCTCGCCCGAGGCAGAGCCAGCTCACGGAGGAAGAAAGACGTGAAGAGGCCCGGCGGCGGAGGCGGGAGCTGCACGACAAGCAGGAGCACTGGAAGATCCAGAAGCAGGCGCTCAAGCAAAAGTTCCCCGAGGGCTGGCGGCCGATGAAGCGGCTCTCGCCCGACGCCGTGGCCGGCGTCAAGGCGCTCCACGCGCAGTTCCCCGAGGAGTACACGACGGCCAAGCTGGCGGCCATGTTCGAGATGTCGCCCGAGGCGATCCGCAGGATGCTCAGGGCCAAGTGGCAGGCGTCGCCCGAGGAGGAGCAGAAGAGGCAGGAGAGGTGGTTCCGGCGCGGCGTCAGCGTGTGGTCGCGATGGGCGGAGATGGGCGTCAAGCCGCCGCAGAAGTGGCGGAGGGAGGGCGTCGCGAGAGACAAGTCGTACCACGAGAGGAGGAGGGCGGCGATTGAGAAGAGGAAGGAGGAGGAGGCGAGGGAGGATAAGGGGGAGAAGTTGCAGCGGAAGCTGGGGGGGAGTATCATGTGAGAGGGCTGGGGAAGCAGCCGTCTTTCGGGAAACATCAACTCTACTATTCATAATACAAAAACAATCAATATTTTGATTATACAGATTGAAGAGTTCAACTCTGACGAAACACCATCGTACGCGATACTTTCTCATACTTGGGGGGAACGGAGAGATCCTCTGTCAAGACATACAACAAGGCTATTGCAGGTATAAAGAGGGATTTTCAGAAATTTCTGCCGCCTGTCAAGCCACGCAAGAACATGGGCTTGATTGGGTCTGGGTCGACGCATATTGCATTGACAAGACTTCTCCAACGGAGCTTTCTGAAGCCGTCAACTCCATGTATACATAGTACAAATACGCCGAACACTGCATCACCTGCTTATCCGACGTCGACACTGATTCAAACGCAGAGCACCCTTCAGACACCGGTCATTCCTTGGGTGATCACAGCCGAGCCAAGACTCTTCCCGAAAGCTTCCAGCACAGCAGATGGTTCAGCCGATCATCGACGTTACAGGAACTCATAGCACCACGTCAAGTCTACGTCTACTCCAGGCATTGGCTGTTCCTCGGTACTCGTTTGGGCCTCAGGCGAATATTGTCCCATATCACGGGCATCAATCAGCCGATCCTCGCAGGCACTGGCCATTTGCGAAACTATTTTGTCTCTCGAAGAATGGCCCGGGCTTCTTATCGCGAACCGACACGAACTGAAGACCTGGCCTACGCTTTATTGCGATGATGCCGTTGTCATATAGCGAGGGATCGAGAGCTTCTCGTCGCCTACAAGAAGAACTACTTTGCAACCATCCGGACCCAACAGTTAGTTGTTTGCTGGTGCGGATTGGACCTACCCGAGTTCAAGGGACCAGTCACCATATCGGGCGGCAGGATACAAGGGGGCTGGCAATCGCTCGATGAGAACTTTCTTGCCCCCCAACCATCTTCCTTTGGGAATGGCGGCCAGCCGTCTCCGCGACGTCTTGGGGTTGATGGACAGAGACATGCGAGTTCGCGTGTTGACGAGGATCATCCGGTGGCCTCCTCTGGGTTCCGGTCGTCGACACATAACATCGAAAGGCCGATCGTCCGCCGTTCAATACGACTAGCAGCAGCAAAAGCCATGCCCCAACATCCCGACGGCGAGGAGAGATGCGGACTTGAATCAACGATCACATACTCCTACCAAGCAGCACAGTTAATTTTGGACCGCTCTTCGTCAGTCTGCCAAGACAGTTCCATACATTTACCAAGGGCCAAGGCGGCTGCAGAGAAAGCCGCTGATCTCGTTGAAGATAATCTCTTTATATCCTTTCGCCGGTCTGCCGCCGCCTCTGCTTCCCTGGATTACCACAGCGACATTTACACGGAGCCCTGGGCTACTGATTCCGATGTTGCCGTGATCAAGCTCCAAAATCGCAGAAAGCTATCTTTTCACAGAGCGATGTCTCTTCTCATAGGCAACGATGATATCTGTAGTTCTTTGGAGGCAGCTGCGAGGAAGCGAGTAATTCTCAACTTCCCGGGAAACCTAGGCCGCACTGTAAGACGGCTTGGCCTCGGACTGATCACTAAAGCAAGGACAGAGGAAGAATCAAGCTCAGCGAGGTTTCTGTATCAGTATCATACCGAGATCGCCTGGGCGATGGAAGTGGAATGTCTCAGATATCACTTCCAATCTCTCCGATTTCCCTGGGAATCAACATGGCTGTCTTGTCTCGCGATTGACAGACGAGGGACCGACCCATTGAGGTCGATGAGTTCGAGAGAGAAGCTGATGGCTAAGGAAAAATGTTGTCGGGTGGCCAAGGCGAGGCAGAAGAGCCCCCCAGTTTGGCGCCGGTCAAGATTTTGTACTCGAGAGCGCTGCGTCCGAGGAAGCAATCAGTAGACTGACTTGAAGATGCCGCACATTTTGCGTTCGGTGCGCAGCCACGAAAGCTGATCGCTACGATACTGAGACAACATGACAGGTCCAACAGCGAGTCTTGGATCGACATGAAGAGAGAAATGCAGACTATTCTTATGGAGCTGGAAGAGTCTCGTTCTAGAGCCATAACCTTCGGATATGACAACGAGCCAACGACGTTGACTTGTTTCCAGCTGTGGCTTGGGTCCGTCACCGGAGAGAACTGGAATTGGTGGCCACTTCGCCAGCCAAGACGTGCCACTGGCCGTGAAGAGGTAGCAATGTGCTTGGCTTTGTGTGAGTTTTGACCTTTTTATTCTTCTTCATCAATTCTAAATGTGCTGATATACTATGTGCAGAGCTGTGGCGATGAGAGATGGGAGGGTAGTTCCTCGGCATTTTGCAGAGGGCCTTGATCGACTGCTGCAGAAATGTCACCGGGGAATCCAAAGTGTGCCACTCCCACAGCGCCGACGACGGCCTGTGTTTCGTGCGACCATGAAGAAGACGGTCGAGAAGGCGCATGAATACCCCGGGGAATTCCGTCTCGACGACTTCCACTGCGAGCGCGGGAATGCCGGGTCAAGCAAGCCAGGAGGTGCGACAGCATCGCGATTGACGAGAATCCTCGACAAAGATTCACGTTCGTGGCATCGACCTCCCTGCGCCAATCGGTTTCTTCGGGGAACCTACGATTTTCGCAGCTCGAAACAGCTTCCCTCGCTCTCTTGGGGAACAACCACGGACCTCGGCATCGGCCAAGCTCCGCGGAGCACGTATGTGTGTATCGTGGGCTCGAAGGCTTCTGGAGATGCTGGTTTTCGCCTTATGGCTTCTCCCACTGCGACTTTTCCGAGGTAGGTCAGACGCAACGGTACTATTTCGGCTTAGGCACGTCTTTCTGTCTGGCTTGTGTTCGTTATCTATGTTGCTCTAATTGCCGCCAACGTGTCCTGTTTCGTTAAATGAAGACTAGTTTTTCATCGTTTTCAATGTCTTCTTCACAACATGTCGGCAGAACCCTTGATTATCACAGTTGCACGGAATCAACGGGCCAGAAAACTGATTGTTCTTAACTCTTTCCAAAGATATCCCGGTGGAATCGCGGACAGAGGTCTCGGACTGCCCGACGTCACCGAGACGGAAATACTTCTATGACCCCCGACCAGCGAGATATGAACCACCCATATCGCCAGAGGAGTTTGGGCACATCTACTATGATATCTTGCACAAACCCAATGTTGAGCTTCCAGTGGATAACACCGCTGATGCGCGGGCCATGCTCCGGTATGCTGCATTCCGCAGCAGGCTCCACCGCTTACACACGACAAAGGTAGTGGTCGGGGCCTCTTCTGGGGGTTTACACGTAATGGGAGCGGCGCTCGACCCTGAAGACTTCGCTCTACGTCGTCGTTTGTCTTTTTTTGCCTTTCTGGGCATTCTTGTTTCCCGTACTCCCTTGGGATCGCGTCCGGAGACGCCCAAAACGTAACGACACCATTGGCATTGGCGCCGAACTTGCCTTGGTTGTGTTCTTCAACTCCATGATCAAGACTTGGCCAGCCGGCATCAGATGCATTTCTCCGGTTTTCATTTCGACCACGCATTTTCGGAAGTCGTCCTCGCGAGGATGAAGTTCGATGAGCTGGATTACAAGATTGCTCGTTCACAAGCGAAGATGAGATGGGATTATCACCACGTCCATCGCGTCAATTCGTCTGCGTGTCCGCCTCCTCTATGAAGCCGCCTGTATGTGTTCTTGTCGGTATCTGCTCTTGACGGGGCCACAGATGCCACCGCGCGTTTTCGCTAACTTCTCTGGGGCTATGCCACCGTCAAGACATGAACATCGTCTCCGGGTGATTAGATACCGGTGTCGTCTCTGTCTGCGGCAGATATCACGTCAGAGTTGTAGCAACGAAGGACAGGAGGTAATTCCCCAGGGCTGAACTGCTGCTGAGACTTCCCTGATTTACCTTATCACCACGACTCTTGTTCTTCCGGTCTCATGTCATTTGGTATGTTCACTGCGCGGACATGCTGATGAATGCTGCTGAACACGCCCTGCATCTGTTTTACTACCTGCTCATTCCTAAAGCGACGCATCGGGTAGCTCTGGCGAGCGACTGCGACAGTGGTAGGCAGGTCCTCGGGCCCGGTATAAATTGGACTATGAACAGATGGAAACTTGAAACCCATCGTGAGGTGCACTTTCTGGTGTGTGCTTATCATGAGTAGTAGTGCGAGGGACGGTGCTGCCGAGGAGGTCTACGGATCCACCAGGCCGACGAGCAGTGCGATGCAGGAACTTACTTAGCCCAGCGTACTTTGCTCATTCGATGGGCCAATACGCCCAGGACGACACAGAAGATGATGAGAGAAGAACCTCGTCGTTGATCGTGTTACGGATCGTCGGACTCAGAAGGCTCATGCATGTGCTGCAGTTCTCGCATGTTAGGATGGACTATAGTTAATGACGATAACCTAGAGGCATTTAGAGAACAGACGGATGAAGGAACATGGGTGTGGAAAGACGGAGCTGGCGGATACGAGGAACTGTTGAAGAAGGCACTGGATGAACATCCAGTGGCCAAGTTGCCGCGCTTATCGGTGCAAATCCCCCCCCCCCCGGGGGAGTTGGCGAAGCCTTTGATTTTGATGTTCAGTCGACGATACTTCCGCGCTGTGAACCCGACAGTCATGAAACTCGGCAAGACTTCCTGGGCTAACGACGAGATACCACCTGTGAACCTCATCACCCGTAGCTTGGAAGGACGATAAGTAAGACGCCAAACCGAACTTCGACGAGACCTCAAGCCTGGGTGGGTGTGATTCCCTTCTAAATCCGGCACTCACACAAATCCTCACCGCGCAAAGACGGACCACACACAGTACCCAGAACATCGAGGCACTTCATCGACCGATCGTCAACTCCATCCACATCACAGCCCACTACGGTAACAAACCACATTCCACATCACATCCTTCTTCAAACAGAGAGCCCGACTCCCTCCTCCCCGAAACCATCCAAGACGACAAAAAAAAAACACTCAAACTCACCCAACAAAACCGCCCACCAAGAAAGGCTCTTCCCCCAATCCCCTCCAAACGACCTGAGCCTTCCGATAAAGCCTCCTCCTCCTCCTCCTCTGCTCAAAAAACAAAAAAAGCCAATCCACGTCAACCCATTTCCACGTCTCGCGATAATGCCCGCCGCCCGTTCTGGCGGACTATACCCTCTCGTCGACCGTCGACGAGGGTGAAGACGGCCGAGGGCAGCGCGATGAGGTGGAAAGAGGTGCGACTGGTTCGTGTCTGCGAGGCGGCAGTATCGGGCCTTTTTTTTTTTTTTTTTTTTTTTTTTTTTTTTCATTTGCGCCGGATTGTCTCGGCTGTTTCGTAGGGGACGGGGACGACGGCGGACATCTTATTGTGTGTGTGTGTGTGTGTGTGTGTGTGTGTGTGAGTCTATGGTAATACATCCAACATGTGTTACGATGCTATCGAGGGATATGGGAGGTTTAGTCGGCACGGTGAGGTGAGAGAGATTCTCCCATCCAAACCAACCCGCTAAATCCCGACATGGGGTCTTTCGACAGTTGCTGAAGAACTTCTGGGCTCCTCACCCAATCACATCAACTCCGTCACCGGTGGGTGAGAGGTGGGCTTATCCCGTTGATAGAGAGAGAGTTGTTGCCAAACTTGCTGAAGGATCCGATACAGCAGCTTTGCTTCGTTTTTACCCGAAGAACAAGAAGAAGTTACGCTCCAACAAGCTGCTTTAGTGAGACGCTTTCCTAACTCGCCGTATACATCATCACCCGTATGCGGTCCGACGGTAAAGGAAACCCAAATCAAGGAAAATGCGAGTCTCGAAAAAATGCCAGCGGACACGAAAGTGCGGTTGCGATGTTCGAACTCCCGACTCCCCTGACTCCCCCATCCGCGCTTGCGGCGACTTGAAAATCAAAAAAGCGTCCTCAAAACCGACCGTTTCTCCCGAGCCCACCGTTTCCGGGCACGTTCGTGACTGGAATTTCTTTTTTTTTAAATGCACGCCGTTTCGAGCCGTGCACAGTCGGTTCCCGTCTCTCCGGGTAACGAATCCGGATGGAAGCGAACCTACAAGAGCCGGACAGACAGAGAGCAACAAGAGCGACAACAGGTCAGAAAACCGGCAGACAGGACAGGGGAAAAAAAGCACGCTAGGCCCGTTCGGGCCCCCCCGCTGCTCCGGGACCCGTAAGCCGCTGCCGGCCAAAATTCAGGAGAGGTCGTTAGTGTTTGGACAAGGGGACCCGCCTTTGCTTTTTTCTAGAAGCTCTCAATCTCGTCTGGGTATTATGGGAGAGCTCCACAGCCCACCATACCCATTTTCCCGGTCGGGTGCACCACTGCGCCGGCCACCTGCCGCGGGCGGGCAAGCGGGAAACAAGGGGAAGAAAGTCAGGGCGGGCTAGGGACGGGGACGGGGAGGGAGCTAGGGGGCTAGGGGGACATGGCTAGAGAAAGGAGGCTGCGTGGACTAATTAAAATCACGGAATTCGCAAAAAAGAGAACGGCCGACCGGGCGCCTGGCACCGCGGTCCGCGATATCTGGGCACTTAATTCGGGGCTAGGGTTGCTAAGATTTGCTCGGGCTTCACCTGTTGATTGTTTGCACAGAATAGCTGCGACGCCGGGCTGCGGACGCTACTCTACCGCAGTCGAAGGCGGTGCCTTGCTTCGGTGTGGCGTTCGTTTTCGGTGTCGATAACCCGCGGGATGCATGGGGAGGGAGTTGCAGGTTCGGCGACGGGCTTCGCTGTACGCTGCCTGCCACATGTGATGGAAAGAAAGAGCAGTACCAATTCCGATCAGGATTATCCGTCTCAGTCTGAATTAAACTTGCGTACTGCGTGTGTGCTCTTTGCCCATCGTCGACTTTTGTCCCGTCATTGGCGCGGACCGGATGCGACTCGGACGCAGCCGGTCGGTGCCGTCAGGTCACGCATGCGTTGGCGTAGCATCCCCGTGCTTCTCTTTCTCAGGTCGTCTTGGATTTTGATAGATATGAAACAGGACGGAAAAAGAACTTGGGGTATCTGTCAACAAGGTGAGCTTTTGAAGCGTTGGATTTTCCGCCTGTGAGTGTGTGTACTACGGTATGTGTGCCTGCCGCGGCCCAGCATACCGTCCTCGTCCATCTGTACACGGGCCACCGCCCAGAGGCAAAATGGATAAGAATACAGTGGCTTTTCTTCCCCTTACGTGCCTGTACCACGACAAGTACTGCAAGGGCGGCGAGCGGCTTCTTGGTGTGTATCCCGTAGCACAATCCGATTCGGAATGAGGAATGCCGTTGATGGCGGGGACCACTCAGAGTGCGGGAAGCGTTTTCTGCCATCTCATTCGAGTTGTACGAATAACCACCAACGCCTCGTTTCGGTTGGCTTACGACGCAAACAGCAAAACGGGAAGAGGAGGGTCGGCTGGAATGTCGCAAAGTGGCCGTTCAAGGCCCAATCCGATCTCGCCGTTGATGGGGAGTTTGTGCGACTCTGGGGCAAAGCATAAGCAAAGCAGCGCAACGGCTTTTCTTCCATTGCCCTGTTATTAGGTGAGGTAAGCTGAAGCCACAGGAATCCTCGGTTCAACAAAGACCATCCGGGAGGTCATGGACACCGTTCTCGTCCCAACCTAGGCTGGCTGGCCCGGTTGGCGCGCACCCCCACCCACCATTGACCAACAACAGCCACGGCGGTCTGGGGAAACAAAGGTGTACCGCGTTAGAAGTGGAATCCGGTGCGCCACCCCCCAGTCCGAGTCAGGCCGGGGAAACACTCGTCTCGGGGCGCGAAGCGGCCTGGTTAGCCAGCTGAAACGGATTGTCACAATTGGCAGCTGAAGAAACGGTGGGCGATTGGTAAGTAGCCGAAGTTAGATATTTTACTCTGCATTAAGCAAGTAAGAGTGCGGTTGTATGGGTGAGCCAGACGGTACAGTATCCGTACGTCGGTGAGGAGCTCAACCTCAAGGACCAGGCGGTCAAGGTCAAGTATGCAGCTGTCACCGCCCAGCTGCTTATACTTGCCTGCTGCTGCTGCTGCTTGGTGTGTAGTAGCGGTGTTTGAGTTGCATCGCAGACGGGGTTGGAAGGTGTCAACTGGCGAATTCGGAAACATTGGACGTTGGGGGCCAGCTAGTCAGCCAACAAACCAGAAATCAGGCAGTGAGAGTCAGGACTGTCAGGACAGAGTCAGAATCGGATTCAAGGAGGGCAGTGCATCCATCCTGACGAACGGATGGATGCGTAAGTTTGTCTTTCGTCGCATCTTTCTGGCAAGGCGGTTGCGGGATGTGTGTGCTTGTTCGTACGGAAGGAGGTCCAGGGGAGGCGGTGGTGACGATGATGTCGATAGGTTGTATGGAGGAATGGAGGAATTTCGGGCATGGGACGGAACTCCACAGGAAACAAACCGACTGCTTCGAGTCGCATTGTTGCATCCGGGCCATGCATCCAAGCCAGTCGCATTCTTAGGAGTGATTGCCCTGAATCATCCCAAAGTTTAGGAGGGTGTGCATTTGATGCCTGCCTGCCGCCCCGGGCAACTCTCTCTCAATTTGTTATTGCTGCATTGACGAATGGGTTTGACGATGATTGATGAATGGCACCCCCTGATTCTGTCGTCTTCGGCTCGGCGAGTCTTTCCATGCTCGCGGCCTCGTGTTGCCCTGGCCCTGCTCTCTGCTCCTCTAGATTAAGCCTGACTCCGGGCACCTGGTACAGCGTTGGCGACATGATTAAGATGAGATGCCGGGGTAGGACGTGCTGGGGTTTAGAAAGGTGTCGCGACTCGCGATAATAGCGACCGGGGGCGACGAAGACGGCAGAGTTTCTTGTTGCAACTTGCAAGAGATAAATGGCCGCTGCGAAAAAGAACCATGAATCAAAAAGCAAATTAGCGAGATGCCGAGGAGACGAACCGGCGCAGCGGTACTCTGTATGGTTGGGCGGGGGGGGTTCCCGGGGGATAGTGTAGATAGATTGGGACAGAGGAGACGACGGCCGTGAGCCGGGGGTATGGAATTGGACTTTGCGTCCATCGCTAGGGGCCGCCGTGATTGCTTTCTGTTGGTTCCGCCTGGCAATCTCAGGGAAGAGATTTGGTCCTTGGATGCCCGTTTCGGCGCTCTTGACTGCGACTGGAGCGGGCTGGGCGCGGATGCTATGCGATGCGATGGGCGACTTTGCGCAAATGCAGGTCTGGGACGGACGATGTGCTTGCTGGATGCGGCCACGGCAGAATGCTGGCACACCTACTTTTGGATGGTTTTGGTCGCTGACAACTGCAGCAATCGTTGAATGTTGTACGAGTACAATCCGTAGGGCAAACGCTGCAGGGCAGAAGTCGTGTCTGGCTGGAACAGGAACAAGATCAGACGTAACCATCCACCACGCAAGCTGGCGGCGGTGAGGCTTGAGAAGCTTTATTGGTATCGGGGCATCATTCCATCCCATCCCATCCATTAGGAATGAACCTCTCGGTGGGCTATCGCGGTGGCTCCCCGAAGCCGAACGCATCTGTCTCGCGCAATTGCGCTTCGTCCTCGTCTTATCCCCTCCCTGGTCTGTTGGGGGCGCCCCTTTGAAAGAGGGGACCTATTGAGGCCCAAGGAGGGGGGAGGAATTTTCAAGCTGGAACCTGACAATCCACGGGTAACGAGAATGAGAGGGTGTGAATCGTGATGGGCGACATCGACGACGACGACGACGACGACACCACCGAGCAAGCTGATTGATTTCCTGAAGCAGTGAAGCTGTTTGAGATGAGCTGGTGAGGGGTGGTACGACAGCCAGCCAGCGACGGCGGACATCGCGATGCCATGGACACGACACGCATGGTCGAAACCCGCTCAGGGCGAATTACTCGGTGAGAGTTTGTGATTTCAGCGATAGATGATGAAGAGTGAGTGTGTCCAATGAGTAGCGGCTGCGGGTGAGGTGATTCGCGCGTAGCGAGAGAGATGCCTTTGCCTTTGCCTTCCACAGCTTGGGTTGGAGAGTCTCAGAGTCAGAGTCAGAGTCAGAAGAGTCAGGGTTGAGACTGGACGGGCAAGCACCGAGCGCCGTTGACCGGGGTAAGTACCTTCCACACTGGTCGGGCAGCAAACAAGTACTTAGGCAGGCACCTACCACGTACCGCGGCAACGTGCCTCCTGCCTGTGCTGACCCGAGCCCCGCGGCAGACATGAATGTGTTCCCCGGGGACCAGGCAGTAGGCGTGGCAGGGCCCCCGCCAGGAAGAAGAAAAAATGGATGGCCAGAAGCTGTGGACACTGCTGGAACCCTGCATCTAGGGGGGGCCCTGGATAGCTTCGAGCGCCTGGGGCCGCCCAGTTTGGAGACGGGAAGGAGGCCAGACAGGGCAGGCCATAGCTGCTGCTATCGGGGACATCTTCCTGACGAACCGCTACAGGGCCCCCTGGATGGCCCGGAAATAGGCCAGAGCGCTGCAAGTTCGCAACGGCGAGGCCTGACTCCTGAGAGACTGGAAGCGACGGGGCCCAAAAGACAGGAAAGAGTCATGATCCACCGGGGGGGAGGAGAGAGTCCCTTGGGTGGGCACCTGCCAGCCAATGAATCCCGACACGCCTCTCCCCTGGGCCGCCCTCCCGACAAGGCGGTCAAACACCGCTCATTCTTTTCCCGTTTTCTTTTTTTTTTCTTTCTTTTTTTCCTGGTGATGGCCTGCCCTGCCGCTCTGCCGCCGGTGCTCCCGCTGCTTCCCCGTATGCGGCCCCCTTCCGTTTCCCTTACCTACCTACCACAGTATCAGGTCTCTCTCCGGAAGTGAACGGAATACTTAGTAAGGTACTCAGGGCAACCGTTTGCACCTGTCTCTCTCCCTCCGGTCTGGGTGTGTTTGTCTCTCGTCCCTGCGGCGTGGGGGACAATCAGTCAAACCCGTCGCAACCCCAAAGATACTCGCCCTTAGCGCAAGGAGACCAGCTGGAATGTCGTCTCCCTGCGTATCTAAGATGGTACCTATCCACGACTATCGCGACCTGGACCGCTTGCACACGGAGCCTGGCCCGTCCGTTCGCATTCCCCCGTCCTTGCGACTCAGCTTTGTTTGCGCCATGATCTTCTATTGAGTCGATCGACCAACACGAAATGCCTCTTATTGTCTGCGCCTATATATCCATGACTCTCTCGCCCTCCTGTCCGAGTCATTATGGTGTTGCGTTCCGTCAACCACTCGCTAGCCACATCACCAAGTCAAGCTTTAACTTCGTCATCACAAGCAAGCAGCGGCGTCATTGCTATCAACTTCAGCAACGACTTCCTGTCAGTACCGAAAAGACGCACATACACACACACACTCACACTCACACTCGCACACCCGCGACATTACACATCACCGCCACCAAAAG
This sequence comes from Colletotrichum euphorbiae, assembly GCA_037178605.1. Classification (NCBI taxonomy): domain Eukaryota; kingdom Fungi; phylum Ascomycota; class Sordariomycetes; order Glomerellales; family Glomerellaceae; genus Colletotrichum; species Colletotrichum euphorbiae. The sequence goes on along the minus strand of JAXCEF010000037.1, from coordinate 139,274 downwards.
CAGGATTTCCAACCCGCCTCGTACAGTCGTACCCTACAATTCGGACATCAACGACTCAAACGCCTAGCAGCACGCTGCACCTCAGTGCCGAGGCAACGCCACGTCAGGAATAGAGTCACCGCCAGCGCGGTCCAGCCAGCCCAGCTTCGCCGTTTTACGGATACGCACTGCCTTTTCGTCCGTTACTCCAGACCCCAGACCTGAAGGAACACCAAGCAATACGGATTACGAACTTCCTCCCGTCCCCACGGCTTCATCACAGCCGACACGCCCCCCTTTCACACGCCCCCATCGACCACTGCATCCGCTTCCGCCCCGAGCAACGCACACCCCCAAAGGTCCAGCCCAAGACGGCCCCCCTGCGCTGCCAGCTTTTCCATTCCCGTCACCGCTCCCTGCCTTGTTTTCCCACCCCCTCGGGATCCTGGGAATCACTGTTGCCTCCATCTTTTAGGCTTGCAAAGTCCACTCTCCGAAATTCCTCGGAACGTTACCCTGCTCTACCTTGCACCTCCTGGGCCTCACCACACCCCCTTTCACACCCCCCCGTCCAAAGGCAGGCAGACGCGCCTCTGGCTTATAAGTCTCCCGTGTCCGCCCTCTCCCACATCAGCACCCTGAACGCGACATTAACGACGATATCAACTCTCAAGACTACAGTCACCAAGTCCAAAGAGAACAAACTCCACTCCTCATCAAAATCATCCACAGCCATGTACGGCTCGTACGGTTCATACAGCTCCATGAGCGCCGTGTCCATCGCCGCTCCCATCGACATCACCTCCAGCAACATGCTCGCCCACGACAGGTCGTGCGCCTTCCCTTCGTGGCCGCGCCGCGAGACCCTCTCCGACTTTGACGGCGAGCCCAGAGCCACATCCTACCTCTCCGACGAGGACCTCTTTCCTCAAGACTTTGAGGACGACGCCCACTCCGTCTCCAGCTCCGGCAGCTTCTCCTCGCCCAACTCCCGCTCTCCCCAGATCACCGAGGCCGAGCTGCTCCAGATGGAACGTGAAAGGATGGCCGCCCAGCGCGAGGCTCTGCGCTGCGTCATGCTCGAGAAGGAACGTCGTCGCCAGCAAGCTATCAAGCAGAAGCAGTCCCGCCGCGGCAGCTCCAAGAAGAGCCCCAAGACCAAGCCCTCTTCCGCCATGACCCCCATCGCCGAGTGAAGCTCTTCGGCAAGTCAGCTTTGAAAGCTCTACTTCGGACGAGCAAGCTGCCCTCCCCGGACTCAGAACCCGGACCGCTTACACAGCGCCTCGACGAACTCTAATCCTTGATTGCGGCACCTCTACTGCCGTATCGGCGCCCACCACCATTTCGGTACACAGACCGACGCCAGCCTTCAGTCTGCGACGGTACAGGTCGCCGGCCATCAAACGCAAAAGTCGTCTCGGCTTCTATCAGAGGGTCGAGGCAACGAGCCACACGCGTCCCTAATTCATCTCTTTCAAGTTTTACCACACGGCAAATGGAGGCACCCCGGCTTTTTGAAAATCAGCATTTTACACATTACGGAGCGACACGGGAAGCCGTGTGGGGTAGCACAAGCGAAGCCGATCGTGGGGAGCCCGCAGCAGTGTGTCTCAGCCACACTAGCACAAGCCGGGCGCGGTATCGGCCACCCACCAGTACCGAGGAGTCAAGTACCGAGGAGTCATCGGGCTTGGTGGTGTGGCAGGTGAGGACAGGTCGGCTGCGCTGCCTTGGTGTAAATACAACCGAACCTGATCCTGGCATCGGAATCTGGTGGCCTCGTGCAGTCATCATGGTCTTGCACGCATTTCACATGCTGTGCAGCCATATAGTTTCCTTTTTGTTCTTTGTTTTCGTCGATACCCCTTGCTGGCCCTCCAAGGTTACGCAATTTATTCTTGTCGCATGGAGTTTATTAGTTTTGGTATTGGAGGGTCATCACGGGAAAGGAGCACAGTACATGCTTGCATCACTGCATCGAGCTATTGAGGGCATTCGGGATCAGCATGGGAATATCATATCATCAGCGTCATGTTTTTTTCATACACACACACACACACACACACATTTTAGGTAGCTAGCTTTAGTTCGAGATACCCCTTCGCTACGCGCGACAACAACATCGCATTCTTTTCTTTCACCACTTTCACCACTGACACGAGATTTGCATTCTCATCGCCTCAAAGTGACTAGATGACTTTGCCCAATCGAGGAAGTGGTGACCCAGATTTTAGGTCTTGCCGACAACGTCACACACGTATTTGAAATCATGAAATGTGAGAGTCATCATGAAATGTGAGAGTCATCAAGAAATGCGCTCGCTGTAATAGTCATACACTTGACTTGCGAAGGAGCCGTTGGCATGTGCCGCCGACTGGGTACGGGGCCATCCTGCTGCTGTGTGCGTGTGCGTGTGCGTGTGTGTGTGTGTGTGTGTGTGTGTTGCCGCGCGCTGGCGCTGACATGTCATCAGCTATTCTTGCGCTGTGAATTTAGCGATCTCATGTGTGTGTGTGTATCGGTCGGTGACTCGCGCTGAAGGTTTAGCAACCCCCCGTATCAGCCACACGCAACGGAAGAGCTGATGTCGTCATCACTTTCCGCCAACTGCACCGGGGGGGAAATGGAACTCTCAACGGTCTTGGGGGACTAATAAGCCACACCACTTCCAGCTCTTAGGGGGGGGGGGGGAGAGAGGCACAGCGCACAGCGAGCTTTTCGTAATCCCCGTCACGACCAATCAGATGTCTGCGTTACCTTGAGCCCGTTTTTACGCTCCCGTAATCATCACCTATTGCTCCGCTGACACAGCCGCCTCTTGTTGGTGTTGGGGGTCTAGACTTTTATTAGTGGCGGGCCTCCACGGCATTGGAATTGCCATTGTGGGTTTTTTTTTTTGTTTTTGCATGTTTTTTTCTAATTTGTGTGTGTGTGAGAAAAATCACCGGGTCTCGTATGAACGGGGCTTTCTTTTCGTCATCTGCGCTTTTTGCAAATCAAACGGTGTTGAGCGAAGATGGGCGGTCTCGACGGCGATTTAACAGGCATGTCTATCTCTTTATTTGCCTCTCCGGGGCTCTATGTACAGTAATAAAATAATACGGGTGTTGTTGTTGTTGTTGTTGTTGTTGTTGTTGTTGTTGGGAGCCCGCCTTTGGATTCTTGGGGGGCGGGGGGGCGAACCGGCGAGGATCGGGGAAGCATGTCCTCCCACCGACCAACAACAACAACAACAAACTGCTTCGTACTAAGGTACAGTATCGCCTGGGGTTTTTTAATATGCGAAAACGAATGGAATAAACCTTTGCCTCGGCCCCCTTTCCCGGGGAGCCCAGGGAGTGAGTTATTGCCCGTCGCCGTCGTTCTCGCAAGCTGCGGAAAGACCGGAGGCATACGACTTACCGAGGCCCCCGAGGGAGGGTAAGAGGGACGCGGGCATGACAAAGATACGGGCCTGCTTCGGGCAGGTTACGGGATAATTCGGGCCCGCGGGTTTGCGAGTCCTTTCGGCTGCGCGCGTCTTTGGATTTTTCTTGATTCCGTCCCCTTCGATTGCTCCGGGACAAATCCCCGTCTGGGCATCAACGAGCCCGCGATCATCTGGAGAGTTATTGTTGTTGTTGTTGTTGTTGTTCCCCCCAAGTCTGTTTTTTTGTCTAATAAATCTAGATGGGGGTTAGTTGAAATCGAGATTGTGGCGGCGGGGAAGATCTTTGGTGTCGGGCCACTGCTGGTTCTTGCCAACGCGTCTTGGATCATCAACGCCGGTTGTCCATCTTCCGTTCACTAGCAATCTCGCCCGGGTCAATCTGGGGCGGATCTTAATCTCTCTCGGCTCTGGGTTCGACGGGGAGGAGAGTCAGACATGGCTCTCAGATTGTGTGTTGATCCGATCAGCACAAAGAAACCAAGAGCTAATACGCGGCACATCCCGGGACCACATCCCGGGCGACCGGCTGACGACATGGGTTAATCAATAATCATCCTGGACTGGTGAAAGTACCACCTCCCCCCACCCCCTTCCCGGGCGGTCTTGCAATAAACCACACCCGCAAGATCTATCTTCAGAAAACACCGAGAAACGAAGTCGTCTCGAGTATCTATCTGGGCGGCGAAGCAAGCTCCAAGGCTCGGGATTGCGAAACGGGTATGGGCAGCGGTTCAGTCGTCATGACTAGACGATGATGAAATCTGGGTCAAAATCCGAACCTTGGTTTTTTTTTCCTGCTTGTCAATGACTCAATGAGCTCTTCTTATTATTCACCCTGTAGGGCTGCGTGCTGCGTAGTGTAATAAGTCGCTCATCAGCGGCTGCCGGCCGGGAGAGTACGGAGGCCCCCCCCTCCCCTCCCCCCTCCCCCCCGCCAATTGTGTACCTACCTTATGTATATGTATGTGTGTGCGGATAACACAGATCCCATAATCTCCGTTTCATCAACACCGACGAACCGTTAGGTTGGGACATTTTACGGCCGGCTTGGCAGTTTGATTTATACGCAGAAGGAGAAGGAGCTGCAGCAGTACGTGTAGCAAGCGAGCGCAGTTCCAGCTTCTCGTTCGGTCCACATTGGGTAGGGGAGTTGGCAGCAGCGCCAAAAAGACATGTTGTTTTGCTTTGGGTTAATTATGAGATTACAGTAGTCATCTTGGTAATATCCGTTTCTACTAACACAAACTACCCCCCCGGCGCCCCCCAACACCATCCGTCCCCATGTCTCGGGGCTGCTTTGACCGCTTCCAACCCGCCCCCCCCAGCCCGAGCCGACGATTTTCTTCTTCCGTCTCCGCCGTTTTCGTTCTCGACCGCCAGAATGGAGAAGGTTCCCCTGCACCGGTATGGATTCCCGGCGCCACGAGGGTCTCCATCCCCCCCCCCCCCTCCCCCCCGTAGAACCAGCCAGAAGGAAAGGTGTAAAAGTATTTGGGAAATTTGACACAGAGGGGATTACCCGGCGGGACTCAACCCCCCCGGGAGCGATCGTCCCGTCGTCGGGTCAAGAAAAACGAAAAGTGCATTTCATTCTCTGCTGGGTAGTGTAGCCGGGCCTTTGGGACTCGGGAGCGCGCGCCTCTTGGAATTTCCTTCCATCCACTGTGGAGCCCCCACGCAGAAATTTCTGCTCTTGCAAAGGTACCTCACCTACCTGCCTTACTTCTCCAACCCACATGGGCAAGAGGATCTGCGGGATCAGCTACAGGGAAGAAAAAGAAAAAAAAGGGGGGGAGGGGGCTTGGTGAGGCTCCAAAAGAGGCCGGCCGGTATGTGTCGTGTAGACGAGGAACTCGCAAAAGGCGAAGAGAAAACGGCCCTTTTCTGTCTAGGGATGACGGACAGATCCCAGGGATGGGATTGACGCGAATTTTTTGCAGGTTCTTGTTGGTGTCCCTGCGCCTCCCGAGGCTCTTCTTCGGCATTATCATTCGTGGAATTCGTGTCTCCGCCCTCTATTTGGGGCGGGAGGGGGGGGGGGGGTTCTTTTTTCGAAATATATTGTACGAAAAAATTCCGCGCCCAAAAGACCAGCTATCCTCGACCTCCGCGTCGCGGCGAATTCACCGAAACGACACCGAGACAAGGGACACGCGACTGCACTTACTTTTTTTCTTTCCCTCGTCGGAGCACGTCCGACGAACACCCCCCCCCGGGCCTCAGCCCAGAACCAACATCGCGCGGTCTTGGCTCCGTCGGAGTCCGGCTTTTCTCGTTATCGGTGGCTAGTGTCACGAGTCGTGGCTGAATACAACCCAAAAGAAGGTTTTTTTTTTCCCCCACGACCCAGAATGAGCATCATCAAGGCTCAAGCGCAAAAAAGAGACACATGCCTTTTTTTTCTTCCTCTTCTGGTGTACCTTAGGTTCTGGAACCCTGACGCAATCCCGCATCTGCTCCAACTTTCAGGGTCCTAAAGGTTTACTGAGTCGTGATGGGGGGGGGGGGGGGGGGGGGCACTCCACGACTCGGTTAAAGCGGAATGATGAGCACAGGACAGACGTCAGTTATAACTATGACTTCAAACTGACTTCATCTGGAGGCAGTTTGACAATCTTCGAGAAAACTCTTTTTTCTCTCTCGGCTTCGTCGCTGTCTCTTGCCTGTCCTCCCGGCAGGCAACCAAGTCAGGACGGGACCAACTCGTGCCGAGGCATAGTTGACAAAAGCTTTGGAATAACATCACGAATACTGACTGGGTTGAAAAGCCCATGCGGTTTGACCATCCGCACAGACTCTTTTTTTTTCGTATCCTTCTCCGTTGGCCCTGAAGCACTGGCACGGCACCAACGCAGTGTTCCCATACCTGACTCTGTTGGAGTAGTTGCTTGCCTCCGTCCTGACTAGTTGCCGGTGGTGCACAGGCAAGCAAGGAAGGAAGACCAAAACCTGGGGTAAGTTCAGCCGGAGCGGCGGCTTCCAGCTTTCAGCTTCTTTTTTGGTGATGACTAGCTTTTTGAAACCTCGTGGCGTCCAGCCACGTTCGAGTTCGAGTCGCTATTTCCGTTGACTGGCCAAGTTGCTCAGTTTTGGGGACGGACAAGCACCTTTGTGTGTAGCGTATCACACAAAAGCACCGCAGGCCCTTTTTTTTTTTGGTTTTTTTGGTGTGGCTGTCTTGTTAGTCTCGGCTCGTCGGCTGCGCAACCAACGACAACTGAGACATGTTTAGCTGAGGAGCTCAACCAAAGCCTCCAACGTCCCCTTAAAACAGGTCAGACGTAAGACGAATGATGGAGGGAGGTATAACGGATGCTGTGTGTGTGTGTGTTTCCTGATCAACAGAGACACAAACGAAGATCGAAGATCCATCAGTTCACGTATCGAATTCTGAGTGCTCCGTTTTTTTCTCGTGGTACCAGTTAGATACACATACGGATCGCAGCAGAGTCGGGAGATCTGCTTGCCGTCCCATCAAAGAATGGACTCTTGAGTTTCGGAGACAACCCCGTTCTGTGTGGTGTCTCTTTCTATTCGTGTTGTGACTTTGCATGGATTGTGCGCGCGTTTCGCGGGCAACTGGGACTAGCCCCTTCGGATAACGTTGCGGTTTTTTTTCTTTTGCTGACTGTTCAAACAGAGAGAGTCTGGAGCCATGGCCAACGGGATGGTTGAAGGGGGTGTGTCTGTGTGTGTGCGCATGTTGTTGGTTCATCCGCAGTCTGGACTGCTGGCCAGAACACAGTTCAATTTGTGGCACATGGCAGCAATCTCGACCCGCTTGACGGAGACCTTCCCGATTGTCTGTCTGCCTGCGTTTGTCAACTGACTGCCCGAAACGGAAGGTCCATCGAAACGGACCCTTCGTGCTTGCTTCGCACTAGCCTACCCGCCGTTACCGCATGCTACCTAACTGTAAGAACGGAAGCAAGGAGTCGGCGGCTTATCTCAGCTCAGCTTAGAACTCATCGATAAGATAAAAAAGTCCCGTTAGAGGGGGCGTGGGGGTTGCGAGTGCGGTCTTATCGCGTTCCCCGTATTGCGAATGGCTTACGGATACACACCATCCATCCTTCGCCTAATTACGCATACAGACCTTCTCGAACATTTCTCGTATGCTGTCAGCCCCCCTTCCCGTATGAAAATAGGTTGACCTGCAAGAAAAAGGAAAGCCCCAGGGAAACATGTTCGCTTCGTTTGACTCCATCGTGTTGCGCCGCCCTTCCGGGCATGAGGCCCCTGCACAGTTCCTGCGCTCGGTGCTCGCCCGCCCGAAGCCCGTCACGCTATCTAAGGTAGTGATATATATCTTTAGAAGAGGGCCGGGCGTGCATTACGATGAGCAATGCGCCGCCTCTCTCAACAGGAAACCCGACGGTGCCAGTCAGTGCTGCCCGCAACTAGGGGAAATTTTTAGTGGAAGTCCAGTTCGGTTGAGAAGGGCTCGCGATTCTTAGTACGCGGAAACGCGGCTTCTTGGTGGCCTACTTGCGCCGCCTGAAGATGATGCAGACGGGGAGGGAGGGGGTTCTGACCGATGAATACGGTCCGTTTTGCAAGCGTGGGGTTGTTGGCTGGGTGATGTGCAAGTGCTCCTTCGCCGGTTTCTCTCCGTCCGGCGCATTTCCGTCGCATCTCTCATTCTTACTAGTCTGCTGTTCTTATCCTCTGCACTGGCATCGTCAGACACCGCCTTGCTTCTTTTGCGCACCGTCTCTTTTTCTCTTCCTCTTTCTCTTGCTCTACCCAACACAACCAACACGTTGCACCCCTGACATCATCTCATAAAAATGAGAATTTTTCACCGATCATCGCGCCTGCCGCTGCAGCCCAATCGAAATAACAAAATGAGATCGGGGAAAGGGCCTGGGCAGCAGCGACCAGCAGAAAAATGAGTCACAGACATTGATTCTTCCAGAAAATGTGATAGCTGACCGGCCCTGACTCCGTGGGGAGGGACGAGGAGTAGGGGTGTGTGTTTGTGTGTGTTTGTGTGTGTTTGTGTGTCGGGTTAATCTCCCAGCGAGAGTCCGTCGATCACAAACCCAACCGCCCGGCCCCGGCGACGTATGCAAATCCCAAGGCCTAGGTCTCGGCCACGACCGCATCTCGCAGCGAACCGGCGCCGCCCTGGTCACCGCCTTATTATTGCGCGCCGCTCGCCGCTGTCGCTGTCGCTGTCGCTGCGGGAGATGCGTCCATCGTGCATTTACACGAGGGGGGGGCCCAGCCCAGCCCAGAACGTGTTGTCTCGTATCGTGCGTTTGACAAGGGACAAGGAAGGGGAGGGCCCATATGCCATGCGCGCCCCCTTTCGTCAGCGGTGAACGAGATTATCGGAGTGCCAATCACACACAGAGCCCAATTTCAGCATCACACGCCATGGCGGGGGAGTTTTTTTTTCAAAAAAAAAAAATTTCACTTGTTTCTGGCCTTGCGACGGCATCGCGTTCGTCCGCGATGGAGGGGTAGAGAGAGAGGATGTAGGGGCGGAAAACGGAAGAACGAAGAACCTGTCATCCCAACGGTTGCGCGCATCGCAGACCGTCTTGTTTCGTAATCGCCAAAGTCCGAAATGGCTTCGCCGTGATTCGCAATTCCCATCAACCACCCACGCCCCGGAAGGACGGATGACTCTGCGACCCGGACAAGAGTCCAAAAGCCGGAGACGAAAACGAGTGTCAGCGCCCCGTCTCGTGGATAGCCAATCTACTCATCAATCACGTTTCCCAACCGCATCCCCCAAGCCCAATACGTCCGGCAACCCATCACCCACTCGACCAACGACACCGCAGAGAAATATCGGGTGGCGCCTGCGACGCACCACCGTCCGGAACGACACCGCGTCCCATGGCCATGGCCGGCGCTCGGGACCTATAAGTGGTCGGCGCAAACCACGTGCGTACGCTGCAAACCCTCCAGCTTTCTGCGCTCCAATCACCGTCCGGCGCATCGCGGGGAGGGGGAGAAAAAAATCAAGAGCAGAAGCAAGTAGGGCTTCGTCGCAATCACACAAAGGCGGTCATCACATCTCAGGGCCTTCAGGCCATTGACTCACTAGTGTTTGCGAAAGTGCGAGCAAACGAGAAAGCCACAGCCATCGAATTCGTGGTCCCGCGCCATCATCCTAATTCTTCTTTCTTCTTCCTCCCCCCCACCGGCGGCATGCCGTACATTTCCCCGATCACATCCGACAGCGGGCGGCCCGGAATTCTCGTTGGTCTAGCAGTCGGACTTGATTGACGTGCACCTCGCATACCCTCAGCGAAAACCGTGTCCCGCCCTTCCGCGGGCGGCAAACAGCCTTGCATGTAATCGTGCCAAAATAAACCAAGCGGCACGATTTCCCTTACGTTCGCTAGGTTACGGACGATGTGAGCGATGTGTGTGATGCGTGTGCTTGGAGAGTTCCCCGATTCGTCCCCTGATGGCGCATGCGCCTACATCTTGCATCCGTACGAAAAGCAGCATCAGGGGGGAAAAAAAATTAAAAGCAAACGCAGCTGAAACCTCACACAAACACCCACCCCCTCCCGACCCCCCTTCCCTACTACCTGCTCCCCCGGCATCACATTTCTCATTTCCCGCCAATCTATACGTATGCGACAGTCTCACCGCTCTTGAGAATTTTACGGTTGAAGAAAAGTGGCCAGAATATGTGCGGCTTCGAGACAGTGCATCTTGGCAGTGGTCAAAATGCCAACCCCCCCCCCCCCCCCCGGGCAATTGTCTCACTTACACACATTCGCGGTCCCCCTTTTCCCGACCCACTCCAAGAAAAGACGAAAAAAAGAGAACCAAGACATGCAAGCAAGGAAAGAACAAGACCTTTTTCATTCCATCAGTAATCCCGTTTGCGACATTTGACCCCGGTCGCAGAGGCTAATTGGCAGGCGCACCCAGACCAAAAAGTGTTCCTCTGCCCAAACGCCAGATCGTCAGCGGAAAACGGCAATCGGCCATGTATTAAGCCCTTTTTTTTTTTTTGTGGGGGGCTTTCTGAACGACGGACCACAAACTTCGCACCGCACCCGTTTTTGATGGGGGGATGCTTCTTGGCGACGAGTGCCTCCTTGGCGCCCTGACCACACCCAAAACCAATCTCTCTCTCTCTCTCTCTCTATCTATATGCCAGGAACGGGCTCTGAGATGAGGAAGGGGGAATAATGTAGAGGTCTTGGACGCTGACGGAGCTGACTGATTGGCGATCGGCCGCTGACGTCCGATGTTCTTTCTCTTTTTCATGATCGATCGATGGCGGGAGCTGAGGCTGTTCCAGCAAGGTTTTCCTTCCTGCAATGACAATCCATCTTTTATTTTTTTGGATTGCCGGGTGAGAGAGGTCTGGTTCGCGGGCATGTTGGCTAATAAGCCCGCAAACCACTCTCTAACCTTGTTCACGAACACTCTCCTCTGACCTCCACTTCATCCGAGCTTTTCACACCTGCAGACAGACAGACAGACAGACAGACAGACAGACAGACAGACAGACAGACAGACAGACACACGCAGCCGTACTGATGACACCCAGATCGTTAGGGAGGTGGGTGGGGCGTGAAGCTATCGTCAGCGGGAAAGCACAATCGATCGGTTGCAGGCTGGCGTGTGCTGTTCCGAGTAGAGCATCTGTTCGCGCGCAACGGGACGGCGAGCCGGGGGGTGGTCACCATGGTCCTCGTGCATGATTTTTTTTTTTTTGCTCATCTCATCCCGCATACGGGAGACCTCCCCGACGACCCCCTTGGAAGGAAGACTCCCTCCCAGCCCTGGTGATGCCGAGGTCGGGAGGGGCAGCTGTCAGAAGTTGGCTTTCCGCGGTCGCCGATCTGGACCGGGGATGGACAGGGTAAGTGTAAGGCATTGAATGCGCCGGTGATCGATCGTCTGCCTCGGCCCCCCGCTGACGCCGTTGGATCGCCCGCAGAGCGTGTGCTCGGGAAGCCCCACTTGGCCGAGGGCGAGAGTCCGTCCGGAGCTGGTGGTCCCTGGACTTACCGTATTAGGAATGTGAGTCGGGAAGACACGGACGTCGAACGGGGGCGGATCCTTTGGCCGTGGTTCCGGACTTGGGTGAGACATTTGAACAGGCTTGTCCTCTCCGCCCATCGTTGTGAAGACATCGTTTTTCTTTTTCCAGGAGGCTGGTATGGAAGCCACCCACCTTTGGCACCGGAAATCTCATGAGTGCCCTCGCCGACTTTACCAATGGGACGCTTCACGTCCGACGGGTTTTCGTGGGATGATTCGAAGCTGACGCAGAGTCAATAAATAAGACCGTGGACATGTCTCTATTGTGTCTCTGGGCTATCGCAGAACAAAACCCGTCCAGGAGACCGCACCAACGCTAGAAATGACCGCAAAGCCCGTAAATGATAGACTAGAAGATGAACAAAAACAAAGCACGCGAAACTCGGTACCATCCACGAGATGACGTCTTTGGAAACCCCCCTAGCCACTCTTCACTTTTCCGGCATGGCCAAACCAACCCGCTCGTCTCCTCTCTTTCAACAGAAATGAGCAGGCGGTCGTTGGAGACGTCGCGGACGAGCTCGGTCGTGGTGCCCGAGGCCTCTCGACGTCGGCCCAGACGGAGTAGCCCGCGGCGCGCAGGGGACAGGGCGAGGAAGGTGGTGCAGACGTCGGTGGTGATGCCGGCCAGGATGATCTGCGACCTGTCGGCGGCGCGCGGACGGCGTCGCGGAAGTCGGCGTTGTCCCAGGCGTCGACCTCGCCGTTGCGCCTGATCAGCGGCGCCGAGGGGTGCATGTCGAGGATTTCCTGGGGGAGGGGACCGTTGAGGCCTGCAGAGAGGGGGAGAGAGAGAGAGCGGGGCGTGAGTGAGTGAGTGCTTCGGGCTTTTTGGGGGTGAGTGTGAGGGAGGGAGGCGGGGTTGAGGGCTTACCGGTCTCGGCGGAGGTGCAACACGACGGGGAGGTCGAAGATGTTGGCCAGGGAGGAGTGGGCGAGCATGGCGTTGCGGTAGAGGGTTGGGTCGAAGTCGCGGGCGAGGTTGGAGAGGCCCCTCTTGCATGTCGACGACGAAGAGCATGGAGTCGTTCTTGTCGAGTCTTTCCCGTGGGACGGCTGTCGTTTGAGTTAGTCGCCTTCTCTGGTGATGATGATACTGCTTCGAGGATGAAGGGGGTGGCTTACCGTCGCCAACGACGGTGGAGATGAAGGCCGACGCCAGGAGAGTCGGTGAGAACTTCATTTGGACGGATGGGCTGGGGTTGGCTCTAGTTGCGGGATGCTGGAGTCTGTACCGGAACAGGAGACCTGAGCTTGAAATGTCTGTTGAGAAGAGAAGCATGGCATGAAGTCGAGTGAACTCCCTTCTCAGATACAGGACAGACTCTTTGCACGGCGGCCAAGGGGTTCCATCTCGGAGTCTGCTCCGCAAACTAGACATCGCGGACGAGTGCTCATCTCCAACCCGTCACTGCCACAGTAAGCACTTCATTTCACGTCCAGTATCCTCTGTACTGCCTCCTCACAGCAACGGACAGAAGTACCACTTCGGTGTAAGTCCATTCAAACCTCGGCGTCTCCCATCCTCATCACAAATTTCCTCTCTGGGTAAGTAGTCAAAGGATGCAGTGAAGATTAGCTGCGCGTCAGTCAGCCTCCCTGTCCCATCTCTTTCGCAAGACCTAAAGCCTCACCGGCACTTTGGAGGAACCACCATTGGTCCGTAAAATCCTTTGCCGAGCAGCGCGGGACTTTGGCCGGCGGTGGTGGAACTCCGCCCGGTACGACCCACAACGCATATGAGATGCGGAGAAGAAGCCAACAACGAAGAGGCTCGTCAGTCTCGACTCCACGATGCCACCAGCTCCTCGGCGTAAGCAACGCCACGAGCAGAGGTCCTTCGAATCTCGGGGGTCGCCGCCGGGGGGCTGAAGCTGATGCGTGGATTTGACTAAGCCTGACGCATGGAGCGTTCGTGGTAGAAAAGCTCACAGAGGGCCGTCAAGGACTCGTTCTGCAAGCCCCCGCCTTGCCTGGGCACGCAATGGAAGAGCTCGCTGCCTTTTCAGCGACGGGACATTGTGGTTGATGGAGACTTTTCGAGGTTTGGCTTAGCTAAGGACCCCGTCTGTGTTTGATAAGACAGCCGCTCTGCTTTGTGAGATGCGTCCCGCTCCGTCGTGCGGCTCGCCGATGCCGGCCGTCATCCTGTTGTGGAGAGCTTACGCCCAGTTGTTGAGCTATGCGGTGGTGTGTGTCAGCGACCGTGAGCGCGAAAGTGGAAGACTCGATTCTCAGGTAACGAGTGGTATGGAAAATTCGTGCCGTCTCCAGGCGAAGCACCGTTGTCTTTGGAGTTGAGACGAGGCTCGCTTCCAATCAAGTCTAGATAACATCCACTTGCCTCTCCCTCTTCGCTCCGTGGGTGACGAGGAGAGCTCAGAGCGTTCCACTATCAGGGGCTACCAAACTGACATTAAGAGGTGTGGCCAACGCTCATCGAAAGAGAACATAGATCGATCAAGTCTACGACACGTGTGACGACGATCTCGATAGTAGTCTCTAGCGGACTTACAGCGCAAAAGCCTTCCACCTTGAGTCGACCATCGAAGAATGAGGCATCCCTTGGCGGTCATCGTTCTCTGAGATTTCCTCAAAATCCGTTCCCCGAAACGCAAAATACCTGTTGAACTCGCGATCCCGAACAAGTTCCCGCGCCACCTTCTCATCGTAAAAGAGAGAAGACTCGGGCCCCTCATCCGACTCAGGAGACGGGTCCCGCGAGGGATAAATGAGACAGTCGCACCCTCCGCAACATCATCCATCACAAGCCTGTGAGTGACGGCCCTCGCGAAACAAAAGTCCGCAAGGCACGACGATGCCCGCCGTCGCGGTGATCCGTCTGTAAAGTCGTCAGCGGCGGGATGGCGTCGACACGGTAGCCCACGGTGCTCTTGTCGAGCTACGTCATCGAGCACCTCATCCGGCTTCTCCTAAATTATGCTGTCGCTGAGCTGGCGAATGCATCGCGCGACCTTCCGTAGAGGCCACTCGCATAAGAGTTCCGACACCCTGGGCTGTTCGACAGGCGTCGTCGCGGAGGTGACGAGCATCAAGAAGTTGCGCTGCGCCCGGGCTGGCGGTTTCGGACTCTTCATGCGTCGGCGCATGTCCAGGGCCTCTCTACCGATAGGATCTCGGACGATGGATCGATTTTCGACATTGATGCTTTTGTTTTGATCGTGTGACGCCAGATGAAGGCCGAGAAGGCGTCGTATGTCGAGATCCAAGTGCCGCCCTCGGGCTTCGCCAGGTTCTTCAGTTCGAGGGCTTTGCTTTTGGGAAGGTGGAAGAGAATTTCTCGAAGAGGCCTTCAGGCGCACGAGTCCCCGTTCTCCTGCGGTGTGACGGCGCCGGTGACTTGGGGCAACTCCGGGGGATCAGGCTTGGTGAGGCGGGAGACGTCGCTACAAGCCGGGTCCCAGGAAGGGCAGGAAGTGCCATTGAATATGGCATAGCAGTTGTCCGCAAGCTGGTGAGCGAAGCCTGCCCGACCAATGGCATCATTGGCCCAGTGGTGATGATGCATGCTGAAGACGAGGCCGCCACGGATGAAGTTGGCTTTGAATCCCGCTGTGATGGGGCCGTCGCGGAAGGCAGGCCCCGCGCGTCTCGCGGACCATCATGGTTTGTATGCTCCAGATCTTGAGATCGCCCAGCGCGGAAGATGCTATAGTTGGCTCTGTGTATGTCGTTGAAAAACGGGCACTTCTGGCCTTCGACCGGATTGTCAAGCCATTGAACGTGAAAAGCCGGTACTATCCTTGCATTTGGTGAAGTAATAGGTGCCATCGGATCCTTTCTCAATCGAACCGTTCAGATGCCTGATCCGAGCCAACGTACGCTCGAGGCCGGCTTTGCGAACATTCACAGCTCCGGGCTTTTCGTCATTCCCAGGGCGGAAGACGACAGCAGGTTGAGAGTATGAATGAGTAACGAGCAAGTCCAGGGTCGAGACTTTACATCTCTCCACCTCTGGATCGTCCTGCCACGGACAAGGTGGACTTCTTCCTTTGGCGTTGTGGAATAAGGAAACAAGAAAGTGTGTGAGAGTGGCGGGAGCTCCGGTATCAGCGTTTCTGATGTTGAAAGCACACCTGATAAAGTCCCCGGCGCAGGCCGTTGGACATTTGATTCCAGGTACCATGGCAGCTAGTCTTGGCCTGCAGAGTCTACGAGCGGGAGGATGGCGGTATCTGTACGATACTGGCCCGAGCCTAGCGCACAACGTCTTCAAAGAAATCTTCGCGCAAGATGTAAGAAAACATCCCCCTTTTTGTTACTTGTGAAATTCTGCAGGTAATTTGACCGATGGGATGTTGACATCGTCCATCCTGCCAGCATAAACCGCAGCTCGACCGAGAAAACATCACGTTGCTTTCAATTACATCGCAAGACCGCATCAGGTTATGGATCCGACACGGGCAACATAACCCTCGACAGGCCCGGGTTTGCCGTCTCTGCCTGGCAAGTCTTGATCGAGTTTCGTGTATGAACCCAATGAAAGCAGACTCGCGAATGCCACGTGCCGTCTGAAGGCACCACTCTGGGCCAGCGTTTATTGAAGTTTGCCCTATCTGGCCGTCTAGTGTACTTTAAGAATCACAACAACCGAATAAGCTATGGAACGCGTACAGACTGATCTCGGGTTCAAGTCGGGGATCCCAACTTCCTTCGAACGCAAGGCTCGGCAACGACATCAGCCCTGCATGCCGCCCACGACTCGTAACGAGTCAAGCGCCGCCAGAATGCCGGATGCCGAGAGTCGTCTCTGTAATGTGTTGGGTAAGGAATGGCCGAGGAGATAACGACAAGGCGCTTCCCAAGTTCCCTTTCCACCGTGAACTGGACCTTCTCGGGTTGCCAACTCGCAGCACAAACGAAGTAGACCGGGGTGGGGGTGTTGTGGCATCAAATCACGCAACAACAAGCTCGTCTGAAAATTCAACAGCACACCAAAACGAGCCGTCACGGCGGAGGCTGACCTGTCACCTGCTTCGGTCGCCAGCCAAGACCGAAACGCAGAGACAAAGTCCTCTTAACGCAAAATAGGCCCAGCCCAAAGCAACCCAAGGTCCATTTCAACACCCAATCCGCCGTTTGCTGTTTTTCACAGAAGACAGTGAGTCGTGTGTTGAAATGGCACCTTGAGCCGCTTTGGACTGGGCCTAGTTTGCGTGGTTTGCGAACAGTAGAACGGAGGAAAAGGTGATCCTTTATATAGTCGATTTCGCCTCGTCGTTTTCCCGCAGGGGTGCTGATGCTCTTCCGCTGCGCCTCGCCGGTCCGTGGTTATCGAAGAGCAAGTCTTGAGGCATCGCCACACGGGTGCCGTGGGCTATGCTTCATCCCGGGGCAGCTGTGAAATTTTGCGCAGTGGGCGACTAGAGCGGTAGCGTGTGTTCGACCATGGTTTAATGGAGACATAAACGGCGGTTCGTTTGGTACTGACTTGTTGGTATAGGCTGCCATTGCCCGTAACGGAAAATTCTGTTCACGGAGCAGTACTGAAACCTACAATATCATTTGTCTGGATAATGCAGCCTATCGCGATCACTCGGAAAACTCGCTTGTGCACTTAAGCTGTAAACAAAGACATGTTCCTGTTTCTCTTGAGACTATTTTGTTTTCAATAGAATCCATGGAGCCGTCAAAGAAGCGCGCATCGAGGTCCAAGGCCTGACTCGTCTGAACGGTGCCTTGGCCGCATTCTTGCGCCGGAGTCAAAATAATTGATTCTGTATACCAACTGCTGGGACAAGCTAAAGACGGCCGACAATCACACATCATTCGCTTCATTGTCGCATCGGATCTTTCAGCGGGATCAAGGTAATGAATCAACTCGCCAGACCATAGTTTGGCGCGGTAGCTTCTTCAAGTGTGCGGTGCCTTTTTGCAAGGTTTGGTCCTCAATCTTGGCGAGTCTCGACATTGAAGTGGTTCTGCGAGATGTCCTGTCGCTCAGGCAACGGGATATCGTAGTGTCTCTCCGACAAAATGCGTCGATGCCAGGGCGCGGGGAAACTTTAGAACGCCAGGTAACGTGCCGCAGCTTTGTCGAGGTCTGTCTTGGTGGTGACTTCTGCATGCCCATGACTCTCATTGTCCGGATACACCCCGGTAAGATTTTATCATGAGAGAATCGACCTCTTTCAAGCCATGAGGGTACCGTTCCTGCGGAGGACGCTGGGTCTCCGTCAACAAACGACGGGCAAGGACCGCTTGATGCCTTCACCAGCAGCCGGATGCGACCAGAACATTAGAGTTTTGTGGACAGCCGCAAGAAACAGAGTTTGTATTGTTTTCTCATCGGGCCTGTAGTCGGACGAGGATTGCGGTGCCAATTTATTGTTTTGATGCCGGAACGTGGCACGACATGTCCAGACTAAAAACATCAGCAGCAGAGGCTATCATGGGTCGGAAAAAATCCGCAAGCAGAACTCCTTCGCGTCTGAAGGGAGCCAAAGATGCGTCGACGCCTCAACAAAACGGACATTACTTACAATTGCCAGATCCCGGCCGTAGAGGAAACCCCATCGCCAGGTTTGCTAGACCATGGTTCGCAGAGTACATGGAGCAACGACACTCGTAAAGAATTATACGACTGGCTGCACTTATCAACAACATTGGCAAACCCCTCAGTCAACTACTTACTCTCTCGACAAACGCCTAAGCTCGGACGTCGTCAAATTAAGACCTTCCACCGTTGGAACCGGGGGGGAGCAATGCGGGGCCCAGATCTGAGACTCCCGGCCCCGCATGCACCCGGAGCGGGTCCCTCGTCCGGAACCGGGGGGCCACACGCACCGGCATCGCGCGGGGTTGGTTCGGGTTCGCCTGCTGTGCCGTGCTCTACTCATGCAAACGCCGAAAGTGCGAGCTAGAATTGCCGAAGCTTGGTTGGATGCAAGGGGAAAAACCCCCCGATGATACTTTACCCCCCCCCCCCCCCCCCCCCCCACAAGGCATTCGCACCCGAACATGATCATGACTGAGACCTTTTGTTTCCTATCAACGGTTGCGCAGGCAGTTGAAAAATGGCTGGGGAAGGGGGGCGTCGGGTTCGCGACCAAACCTCAATCAACACAGACCACAGAAAACAACAATAGCAAATCTCAATCTACTTAGTAAACTGACGCACGAACACGAATGCATCGCAGCGTCAATCACATCTCGCTAGTTCCGCATATGGCGTCTTAGAAAAAAAAAACCCCGCCTTCACCGACTTCGCGACTTTGAATCTTCGTCACGCTTTTTGCAAAACCTGGAAACAAACAACTTCGCTCCACCAACAACCACCAACCACGAGCGCACGCGCCGCCGGTAATGTGAACAAAAGCTCGTCCAAAAAATAAATAAAAAGTGCAACAAATGCCAATCAATTCCTCTCCGGCCCCACGAACAAGGTGTACCTATCCATCGACCTTCCCGATAAAACCGGGGGGGGGGGGGCGGGTCCCCTTCAGACCACGTGCCCAGCAAAGGGGCGTTTAAAAAGACAGGAAAAAAGGAATAGGGCAGAAAAGCATCGTGACACGAATGAATCAAGGCGAAGAAAAACCAATTCCCCTCCCAGAATCCCAGCTGGGGGGCAATAGGTCGCCCCGAATCTCGCATGTTGGACAAGGGCACATGACCACGGGAGATGATGCTTCTTGCATCACTTCCCGCTTGCGCATCTTTGCGCTCACCGCTTATGTAGACAAGGCCCCGGCAAGGCAAGTTAACATCGTCATTCTGTTAGCATTTCACGATTGCTGTTCCCGAGTCGCGCGCGTTACCCCTTCTTACATACCCCCAGCCACCGTTCCTCCTCCCCGCCGCCCGCCTCAACCCCGTGCGTCTGAGCTAGACAACGCATTTCTCGAGATATTACAACGCCTTCAAGAGAATCCATAGACATCTCCCGAGACACGCCGATGGGAATACGAGGGGGGGAATGACGAGTCAAATAGGAGACAGACTCAACTTGTGTAAGTCGTCAACAATTCATCCCAACGCCACCAACGGACCCGAGGAGAGGAGGGCCGAATCAATCCCTCCCATCACACCACATCCAGGATTGAAGTCAATGAACAACCCCCGGGTCCGCCGCCCGCCCGCCCGCCACCACCACCAACATTACTTACAGTACTCTTCCCCTCCTCCCGCTTCGCCCCGTGCGCGAACCCTAGCATGCCCGTCGTCCGCGGACGTTGCCTCGCTTATGGCTCGTGCCGGCCGTGAAACCGGGGTGGTATCCCTGCGGGTCCATGTCAAGTCACAGATAGCGCCGTCCGAATCACACGCGGCTAGGCCGCAAGCGGGTGGTAGGGCGGTTGGGCCCCCCCTAGGAGTCTAGAAGCTATAAGTCAGCAGTACACCAAAACCGTTGTATGGTAAGCAAAGAGTAATCACGAATTGAACCTTTGCTGAGGCCACGAGATGGAAAAGGTTGCTGTTGTTGGCCAAGGGCGGCGAGCACGAGGTGACAGTGTGGTGAAGGGAAGTTGGGAACAAAGAAACGTATGTAATGGGACCAGGATGCGCTCGGCGGTGATGATCTTTGCAGATGGAGAGCTGCAGACAGAGGTGATCGGGTTCGACATAGGGAGAGGATAGAGCGCCGGCTGGGATGCTTTTCTTGTCTGTGTCCCCTGCGGGTTGCCAAAAGAGTTGGCTCTTGGTTGATAAGATGCTCTGAAGTCGCGCTTTCGCATGCCAACTGGCATCCTCTTTCGCGCGGTTGAAAGAGTCAGTTTGGATGTTGCTCCACCGCGCCGAGAGGATGCCAGGACATGGGTAAGCGGGGAGCCCAGGTGGGCATTCCTTCAAGGACACATATTCCGTGATGCCACGAGGTGGTGTGTTACTCTGTTGCTGAGACATATCGAGTCTCCAATGGAAGCGCTGAGAAGAAGTTTTCATCACCTATGGTGATATCTGAGTAGGCAACCCTCATCCATTGGAAGAGGAACGCCCAAGGCGAGGCCGCAGCAGCCCGTCGTCACGGGACGCGGGCTTTCCGTGGAAAATGAAATCGACCACTGTCGCGAGAGACCCTCTTGGTTCTCCTGACGTTTTGGGGATGCTTCTCGTACAGGCTTCGCCCTTCAGTGTGGATAGGTATGTGATCGGGCGGCCCTCAGTCGAAGAAAAAGGGCGTTGCGCGAGCCACTCATCGACCACTTATCGACGATTACGTGACGCAGATTCTGTATGTGAGGGATTACTCACCGCCAATGAAGACGCTGAAGCGGCACAGCAGCCCTTCATTCGTCGCACAAAACGCAGTGAACCCCGGCCGCAAGCGTTCTTGTGGGCTTTGAATAGATTGCGGCCTACGCGGTATCCTCGAATCTCTTTGCGGTCATCGACACTGCCGTGTCGCCCGGGAGACGCGATGCTCGAGTCTAACTGTCGTGAGCTTTGACAAGGACATAAGAAGCGCTCGTTGGTCGTTGGCGCTGTCGCTAAGCCGGTGGAAGATGCATGAGGACCGTCTTCGGCTTTTGGAGGGGCAATGCGAGCCGACGTGACAGCTAGGCATTCTGCCCTCGGCCGCACAAGAGACGCAAAAGTTGTGCTTCGTCGCCGGCGCAAGAGCTGAATGACCAAATGGAGTCGATCATCATCATCCAGAATGTGCTCGGGTTCGACGGCCCCTCAGCCCCTTCCTGGCACGAGATCCTAACGTTGATCTGAGCGATCGAATGTAAGATGGAGCAGCAGTACGGTGGGGTAACAGGTGCCAAGGATCCAGGGGCCCCAGTGGTAGATAGTTGCCAGTCAGGTTGCGAGTGTGATTGAGCGTGAAATGAGATGTGATTGTAACAGTCTGTGGCTTCATTTTGTTGTACTATATCGAACCTGTTTTCTGGAGTTTCTGTTGTCCATCACAGGATGTCACCAATTCCAGAGCCTTGCGACTCAAATCATCCCACGTCCGAGCTGGTTAGCCATGCCCGTTACAGTTTTTTTGGGCATGAATATCACCGTCGCATCAAGCTCGAGAGCAAACCGGTGCGTAATGCTGAGATCCGATAAAGCTGAGTGACAGGATCCTATAGACATGGTCAGCGATTGGAGTGCCGTGAATATTGAAATCCTGTGATGGGCGTCGATCATCGGTTTTCAGCTGGTGATTGCGGCCCAGGGAAAGGCCGAACGGAATTGGCGAACTGGTTCGCAACCCAGAGAGCGAATCTTATCTAATGAGCGATTGAGTGCTAATCACCCACCAATCAAGTGAAAAATAAACCGGATGGCGAAGGCGAGCATTCGGTGGAAAGGCAACCAGGAACGCTCCCAAATCTGGAGGCGAGAAAGGTTAGCTCAACGGCAAAGCAAACAGCAGACCCCTGCTGCCGGGCCAAGGCCATGTACGACATGACAGGGGTCCCAGAGCTCTGCCCGCCAACGCATCGCTGAATGAAGGGATGGATGCAGGTCAATCAAGGATTCGGTCCCGAATTGTCTTGTCTGCTGGTCATTGATAGTACTGTAGTCGGATGCATGATGTATCGGTCAAAGTTGGGCACTTGTCAGTTGATCATGCTTGATTACTTCTCAACCAGGCTATGATGTCGTAAGCGAATATTGCAGGGCCCGTCGTCCGCGGGTCCTTGTTCCCGGTGAAAAACGGTCCCAATCGACCATGTTAACATGGTGCAATCTGAGACATATCTTTTTGAAGCTATCGCCGCGCCACTGATCGTTGATTCGATGCAAAGGACGTCACCTGTTCAAACTCTTCACCGGTCGAGAATTGGTTTCGAACTCGGCAAGTTTGACACTGTTGGATCGCGCCATTGAGAAATTTGCAGAACCCAATTGGTCCCCTCAGTGAATTGAATGTAGGACTACAGCATACGAGACGTAAGGTACGGCTTTCATGTCGGATTGACCAGAAATGTCGAGCTGGGCGCCTGACGACCCAAAGACGAGTTCACCCACGAAGCAATTACCCGGACTGGAGGGTGTAGCATGCCAGTGGTGATGGTTGCCGCGGGGGGGTTGACCACCCGTTCCGGAGTAGTATTGTAGACGTGGGAGAGGGGAAAGGTACGTTACGTACCTTCCAGCAGGTGGTATGAGTTCCCCCGTCGCTTCAAGCAACGCTTCGTCGATGAGGCGGCCGTGGGTTGAACCCTGGTCGAAGCTGCAGCCATACTTTATTATGTGCTTCGTTCATGCACGGGGAAGTGGCCGGTGAGGTTGCATGCGAAGCCAGTGTGTGCGGTATCAAATCTAATTAGCGGCCGATGAGGGAGGAGGACATAACGAGGCTGCCCTAACTCCACGTACCAACGTGCTTCCATCAGACGGTTTCCAGGGGTCGCGGCGTGCGATTGATACCCGGGGACCCAAGAAACAGACCCGGCTAGGCCCCGACATTCGAAAAGGTGTGAATAAGAGCGAATGACGGTAGCATGTGGGCGAGAAAGTCGAAAGGTGCACAGAAAGCCGTTACTTTGGTCCCGAGTGAGATAGTGGATAGACTCTTGCGCGCATCGAATCAAAACGATGCAATGGTATTCGTGTCATTGATGCCACTGAAGCCTTGAGATATTGCGATGGACCGAGATTATGGCCAATTCCCCGCAATGGCAGATCCGTTGAACGTGACCAACACGGGCGCAGGCAGACGACAATGCTGGAGGTGAAATGGAGCTAGATCCGAAAGGCGCGCTGCCTCTATCTGATACGGATCAGTTTTGGGGGTCTGTGTCGTGCATAGCGTAGTGGTAGTGATCGGCCCGTGAAGACCAGGAGCCAGTGGTAGGCGAATGCGGTGCTGGTGCTGCTGCAGCCTCAATCCTGAATGCAGTCTTGGGACTGCAGCGACCAAAAGTGGAACGTTCGCAGCAGTCATTGCATGTTGTCAGGCCGTTGAACTGCTCCATGTGTGTGTGCAGAGTCCAGACAGGGCGAGATGGAGACACAGAGCTCCGGGCTCCAGAGTCCAGGCGGATGTGTTGATGTGTAATGGATGGTGGCCGCTTGTGTGCCGGCCAGCGGGACGTGATTCCAGACCCGCGCCGGTAGAGCCGATGGCGAAGAATGCGAAGTGGCGTCCGAGTCTAGCTGCTGATAGAAAGGGGATGATCGGAGACGTGAGATGAAGAGTTTGATATTCTCCAAGAGCGATGCCCAAGAACGGAATTGACGAATCGCATGGTTGTGGGTGGGCAGAACAATGCCTCAGAGGCTGACTGAAGAATGGTCGACAATGCGAAGGACGGGAGGGCTGGCGCTTGGTAGGTAGGTAGGAAGGTAGGTGTCTCGGGGTACTTGCCATAGAAATGGGAAGATGGTAAATCAAGTACACCTCACGCAGAAATGTGCCGTGGTTGACAGCAAAGCAAAGACACGATTGATCAGGAGTCGCGACTTCGACTTGGATGATGTGAAGTTCATGAGGTGGCACAGACGCGGAAACAGCTTGAAGTAGCGGCTACCTCGAGCTCTGCCGCTGTTGGGCCGAAGAAAAGTGGTAGCAGAACGTACCGGCTACTCAAAGGTGGGGAATAGTGGATCATCCAACGGGAGGTTAAAAGAAAGGAGCCAGTCAGATGCGAGCTTATGGGTACCCCTGCAATGCAGCTGCTGACCACAAGGCACATGCGGCTCCGGATTGGCCCCATGCAAGTTCCTTAGGCGCCGTCACCCTTTCCTCGGCGCGTAAAATGTTCAACCCCGGTCCTTGCTACCCGGACCACCACCTTACGGAGAGCTCACAGGTTTTCCCACTCTCACGCTCACCCAGGTTTGACCCCGACTCCTCACCTGTTCTCGCCGTCTGTCGTCTCCTAGCGCCCTCTCCGTATGCTTCCTTGCTTGCTTGCTTGCTTGCTGGGCGTCCATTCGTCTCTTCCCAACCATGCGCTTTTCGCCATTCCCGCCGCTCTTCGTCGGCCTCCGTTCTCTGCATTCGATAGGCTCTCCAACCTGTCGAAAGGACCATCCTGGAGCTGTTAGCCATTGCTGAAGAGGCGAATCAAGGCGGCTTGTACCAGGATTCACCACCGTGACCACCGCCGAGAGGGAGGGAGTCATGCCACTAGCAGTCCTACTCCCCCAGATGGAGTGGGCATGCCCTCGTACACATACCGCGCATTGCGCGTTGCACCGCAGTCTGTAAGGTACATTTGGCGCCCCCAAGCGACAATGCACAATACTTGATACTACCCACGTAGTTTTGCCAATTGGTGCTCAAGTACTGCCTGCTTAACGAAGCGAAGTCAAATCATCAGGGGAAATGGGACCTGAAAGCTCCAGAGCGAGACAAGATGTTGGAGAACAGCCGCCGACCAGACAGACGTCACTGCCAACCAAACACGGGACGATGCGCTTCTTCATCTGAGGTGATCCTTTAGGCCGTTTGTCTCGCTAGGCCAGGGTCCCAGGAGACAATGGACAACATGGCTCGGCCGTCGCAACAATGAGGACAAGCTGGCTGATCCCGCCTCAACTCGACTTGATGGGCTGATATTCCTGTCTTCCGCGCGCACATGCGCACGCAGACAACATCGCAACCAGCAAGTGGTAATGGTAGTGACAGCGGTGGTAGCAGAAGCATTGCCAGCATCGCAGCGCAGCGCAGCGCATGGCAGCCAGCAGGAAAGGAAGCGCAAGACTCGACTCGGATACTCGAATCAACTTGACTGTCGAGACGAACTAGCAGCCAAAGACCTACTAATTTTGGCAAAATATTGATGTACTGCCCTGTTCAGACACAGGGTGGTTGCCTCGACCCTCGACGAGCTGCCCAACCAGG
This sequence comes from Colletotrichum euphorbiae, assembly GCA_037178605.1. Taxonomy (NCBI): domain Eukaryota; kingdom Fungi; phylum Ascomycota; class Sordariomycetes; order Glomerellales; family Glomerellaceae; genus Colletotrichum; species Colletotrichum euphorbiae. The sequence continues at coordinate 114,075 of JAXCEF010000037.1, read as the reverse complement.
CCGCCTCTCCCACTCGAGCATCTCCACCATCCATCGGACCCTGGTCGATTTGCTGCATTTCCCCCGTTTCTGCCCCCTCGGCACACGTTGGCTTGCACCTTGCACACCTTGTGCCGTTCCCTTCGACTGGCCTAACAGGGTCTCTCGACGACAACGACCCCGGTCTGGTCTCCAGAGCCATGCAGCGTCTTGGCTCGACCAGATGAGCCAGGACCGTGTCCGCTCCTAGATACGTCGACCTTTCAACGAGAAGCTCTAATTTCACGGTCAAGGGCTGATCGTCCAGTGACAAGCCATTTCCACGACTTAGGCGCCATGCTCCATGTTGCTTGACTCTCGTCCTATTTGGCTCCATCACATCCCCGTCCCACCCCATCAAGCGCAGCCTCTCTTATTTTTCCATCGGCCTTTTTTCGATCCATTCCCTTTTCTTTCCCTCTTTGCTGCTGCAAGCAAAAGGAAGGGACTTCTCTCGTGTGCACACCCTCTGTGTTGCGAAACTGGCAAACCCGCTCTGCAAGTCAAGCGCCGGCACACCCCCTCGAGCTCACCTTATCCAGTGAAATATCTCTCCTTGCCACCAAAAGAACCGCCTTGGACAGAGACAACCGCATCGCTTCACACCCTTCGCCTGCGTCTATAGCGTCTTCGCCCCCCCCCCCCCCCTCCTCAAGTCATCCCGACAGACTGTTACAGTCTTTTAACACCCCGTCTCCCAGACCTTTTTTCTTCTTCCTCTTCTGTCCTACCTTTGCTAGGTAACCCGCTGGAGACGACAAAGAGAATAACCCCGCGCCGTGGAAAAAGAGACATCACCACAGCAAGGCGACACAACCAGTAACTGTAACACGACGGCAAGCCAACGATACCGCTTTTTCGAACAAAGTCTACGCCGAGTACCCGCAAGTCTGGAACCTTGACACGTGGAAGGACAGCCGGTCCGGGAACGGACATTGGGAAGTGCTTCATGTGATGGTTGAAGTGGAAGAGGTGTAGCTTCCCGACTGTTTTTGGTTCGCCACGAAGTAGCCGGACGGGCGCTGTATTGCCGCGGATTGGTGAGTAGACCTGTCTCACAAAAGTCATGCAAGCTCTTCTCGGGTTGAGAGGGCTTAGAGGCCCCGGCGGACAAGGACCTGCAGTTGTTTCCCAGACGTTGTCCTCCTCTGATGCGGCTTGCCGGCTAACATCGCACCGGGTCGCAGATCGAAATCCGAAAAAGGATATAGTGCCATCATGTCCGCCTCCGCAAGAAATCGAACCGGCACCGTCAGCTCCGGGAGGTCGTCAGCTAGAGGTCGGAGCAATGAGATGAAAGACTTCAACATGTCGCAGCCCAACATCGCGCGATACTTTGAGCCATGTGCCGCAACGGCGTCCATGTTCTTATATGCGCAAGGTTGTTCTATTGTCTGCTGCCACCACGATACTCTCACGATCGAAAGAAGGTTCTCGAGACATTCCGATGAAGTACGATTGCTCGCTGTCGACACCCAGAGTGAAGTCGGGGCTGGAAGGCTAGTAGTGAGTTACGATGCAGGGCAAACGGCAATCGTATGGGACCTCATGACGGGTGATGAAGTGGCTCGCTTTGCCTCGTACGAGCATTTGACGACCGCTGCTTGGATGCGAAACGGCAATGTTGCATTTGGTGAGTAGCCCGAGTTCTCGTCTCAGCGAGCCTTTCCTAACAGACTCAGGCAACACCCAGGGCAACATTATTCTGTTCGAGCCAACAACATCTGAACATATTTCTTCGAGGACAATTGATCAGATAGCAGTGACGGCACTTGCACCAGCCGCCGATTGTCGTACATTTGCGATTGGGTAAGTTTTGGCAGAACTACCAAGCAACGGCTGCATGAAACTGACCCTTTTCCAGTTACCAGAACGGCTCTCTACTGGTCGCCACCCTGCAGCCACGATTCACAATCCTGCACAACCTGGGCACTTCCAGAGCACCGTCGCCAATCGTGAGTCTCAACTGGCACGCCTCGTCGTCCCGGCAGAAATCGGACATGCTGGCAACCCAAACACACGACGGCGACCTGCGCGTCTGGAGCGTATCCAAGTCATACAGCAGCGACGACCCCGCAAAGGTCGTGAGGATTCTAAAGCGTACTGAGAACTATCAGTCCGGTCCCAATTGGATGGGTTGGTCCAAGAACGGCCGCATCATTCAGCATTCTGAATCGTACGTCATTCTTGCCACTTAGACTTACGCGCGCGCTTAGGACTTGCACTGATCTTCACGACAGGGAGACACTCTCATGGGATGTCCGTACCAAGCATGTTACTTGGGACAGCATCCCCACGCTTGAGCACGTCAGAGGCCTGGCCGTCTATGGGCCAGGTGCTAGTCTATTCACACTCGGCGCCAATAACACTGTTCAGCAATTCGATCTCAACACTCCGTCCATCATGGTGGCCAATGTCCAGCACCCGGCCAACTTGTTGCCTCCGTCCCCACCTGTGTCGATCGAGGAACAGCAGTCACAGAAGACCTCCACTACCATCGCGACGGACTCCGATGCCACGTCTGGCACAATTGAGATGGGCATCTCTGAGAGTGATGAGGACCACATGTCTCCATTTGACCGCATCGTCGGTAGAAAGGAGACTGGCCATGCGGCGCCCAAAGGGACGCTGGATCCGTACGATGCCGACTCTACGAGCGCGGCGTCCAGTCGCAGCGGACATTCGATGGGTCTGTCTGCCGTTTCAAAGGGTTCAGACTCTGGATCCCGCACACCTGGTGTCTACCCTTCGTCAGCTGTCTCGCGAGGGACTGAAAACACTTATATCTCGGCCGGCTCGTCCATGCCATCGTCTGCTGCGCCCTACCAGGAACGAGACATGTACTCCATGAGCGGAACATCGATGCTCACTGGCACTTCAATGTCATCGTATAGGTCTCGACGCTCAAGACCTTCGCGTTTACGGAACGAGGTGATCGCGAGCCCTGTAGACAGCAAGGTCGCCGACCTTTTCAAGTACACTCGAAGCCGGCTGAGCGACATCCCCTACAAGCACCCCGCTGCGGCTGACAACTCTCGACTTACCAACGACGATCTCCGAAAGCAGATGTTGAACACCATTTTCGGATGGAACAAGGAGATCGAAGATCTGATTCGCGAAGAGCTGAGCCGGCACCAAGCCGGAGCTCCTGCTCGCATTCTGCTACTCAGGTGGCTCGGTGATCTTGACGCTGATGTCATGGCCGCAAGCTCTGCATCCATGACCTCCTCTGACTGGATGTTGCTGGCTCTCAGCGGCATTGGGGGTCACGCATCCCAGCACAAGCTTGGGCGTACCTACGTGCAACGACTTCTTGAGCACGGCGATGTCCACGCTGCGGTTACCATTCTGATCGGCATGGGAGACCACAACGATGCTATCGAAATTTACGTGTCTCACAAGAAGTACATGGAGGCTCTCATTCTGACCTGTCTTTTCTTCCCTGCGGTTTGGGAACGCCAATCCGCCATTATCAAGAAGTGGGGAGAATGGGCTGTAATGCATGGCCAACAGCAGCTAGCAGTCCGATGGTATGTTCACTTGAGATTTCACCAAGACCGCTTAACTGACCCGATTCTAGTTTCGCTTGCACTGGAGCTGAATCTGACGAGCCTTGGACCTCCCCTTCTGCTACCCAGGTCACCTTCCAGAGCATTAATCAAAATGTCAACCAAGGCATTCCCGAGATCCTCTCCCCGCCTCTTTCTCCTCCTGGTGCTCAGCGTGGTCCTCAAAGAAGCATCGCTAAGACTTCTGCGTTGAAGCTGATTACCTCGTTCGGCGATCAGAGCGGAAAGTCCAAATTCTTCTCTCAGATCGACGGAGGACAGACCCCGATAGCTGCTGGTCCTACTCCTATCGCCGATTCTGCGGTGTCGCCAGGTGGGTTTGATGTCACCACAGCTTTCATCCGCCCGTCGAACCGCAGTCAATTCAACACGCCGAACTCCGCAAGATCGGGCACTTCTGCATTCAGCCGCAAGCGTCTTCCTTCTATCGGCGAAGTCCCTGGAGACTTGTCGCGCGAGCAACTCCGAGCCGAGAGCGAAGAGTCTCGTCGTGCGTTCAACCTGCGCATGTCCTCCGCCGAACAAGACAACCTTGCTGCGGGTCTTAATCTGCAGAGGGCAGCCACCGCTAGCCCCATGATGATGCGCGACCAGTATCAGATGCTCACCCGATCGAGGGACCCGCCACCACCGTCACCCGACGCTAGAATGATCATTAAGATGGAAGGCAGCTTGCACCAGCGAAACGGTTCCCGCGACCGTAAGCCAAAGGGCCTTCACCTTGAACTGGAAGGCTTTGATAACTCCCTCGCCAACGAGATGGGTTCGCAGTCTATCTCATCCTCGACTCGCTTTCACTGGCCGTCTCGACGACGTGGTCCGGGCTCCATTGCAAGCTCCGTCACTTCTCAGTCTACGACAGGCAGAAGCTACCGCAGCAATACCACCGGTGGAAGGCAGGACTACATTCACAGTCTCGACACTGCTCAGCGTCTCCAGCAACGTAAGCAGCGCAGTCGTCACGGTAGCCGAGAAGGTCGACGGGAGGGCTCCAGCGGCCGTGATCGCGAGAGAAGTCGAAGCCGTAAGGCCGCTTCCCGTGAAGCCTCGGCCGAACGCGGTCGCGCTGCCGACCGGACCTGGCCCAAGCCAAAGCGATCTCCAACATCGCCTATTCCAATGTCTCCTGAAGACCTGATCAATTTGGGCACCCCAAAGATGTTGCCTGACTATGTGGAACCCAGCACTGTGAGAAAGGCAAGCAGCAGCAGGAAGATGACCAGCCGTACGTCTAGTCGAGGCAGTACTGCTCGCCACAAGAGTCCCGAAGGCAGACATCGCCCTCCCGCGCTCGAGTTTCGTGGTCGGAGCCAAGATCGCACAGGCTCCCACGTCAGATCGCCCTCTTCCCCTCTTCCGCTCTCAGCCAACATTATTCACTACCAAGGATCGGAGGATGAGGAGGACTTCGCCAAGGCTGTAATTGCACAGGAGAACTTCAGGAACAGGCACAACAAGAGCACCAGCCAGGCCGATTCGCACAAAGGCCTTTCGCCTGAGCTCACCAGAGAGTTTCCTCATCGCGACAGATCTGAGAGTCGTCGTCGCAGGGCAGTCGAGGCTACCGAGCAACCCCGTGACATCGTCACTACACAGGCGAAATCGCGTGCTCCGTCCACTGAGCATGCTGGAGACCTGAAGGCCATGAAGGACGAGAGACAACGCAAGAAAGAGGAAGCCGCCCGCGAGCTTGAGGAACGCCGAAAGTCGTTGGCACAACGCCCCTCGGCACCTCCTATTCCTCATCCCAACCAGATCCGCGTGGGTATTGAGCCATCGCCAAGCAGCTTCGATCTACCTCCCCGCAGCCACACGGCCGACTTTTCTTCGGCTCACAGGAGCATGTACGCTCGTAGCTCCAATGTTCATATCGGACTGCCAGCAACACCGAAGGCGATGCGTCTCATCATTGAGTCCGACAAGGAGAAGGGCAAGAGCTTCCCTGTGCCTCCGATTCCCGCTACCTTTGCGCAACGACACTCTCCAGTGACTTCGCCGGATCAGCAATCTCCCGAGAAAGAGAAAGAGGGCGAAGGGCTCACGCTTCTCCCGCAGACAACCTACCAGCCACCCGTCCGCGGTATGATTCCTCGCAGCATGTCCGCTCCACCGATCGACGTACCCTCGCCCAACAGCACCGCTCCCAGTGGACCTGCACTCTCGCGCGGTCCATCCATGAGAAGAGGACATTCGGGTGAAGTCCGCACCGTTGACCATCTGTTTCACTCCAGGCGCGCCTCTAAAGAGGACAACAACGAGATGAGCATGCTACCGCCGCCTCCTCCTCCGCCGATGTTGAAGGAGCTGCAGCACCTGGCCATGCCGCCTCCGCCACCTCCGGCACCCCTGCCGTACGCGGCTCACAACGGTGGCGGAGCCATCGGCTCTGGCTTGATCGAGATTGTCATGGACGATGACGAGCCTGCTCCGACGGCCGCACCCATGGACACTACTGTTCCTGTCGTCCCAGCGCCAGCGCCTCCCGCCTCCAAGGGTCACAGCCGCGGTCGCAGTTTTGGCGAGCGCGAGAACGGTTTCGCTGGCCGCATCTCCAAGGCCACCGACCGCTTCAGGTCTGGTAGTCGCAATCGCAAGGACTCTGTCGCAATGCGCCCCAGACAGGAGGGCTACGAGATTGCACCCTATGAGAGCGTGCCCATGCCAATCAACTACGGCCGCGAGACTTTGAGGTCTCCTATCATGGCTCAACGCCAGCATGCGCTCCCGACGGGCCTCAACGCTGGCGACCTGATTTAGATCACTACCTAAGCAAACACCCCAACAACACACCCTTTATTATTCAACGACCCCCCTTATGTTTCGATTCACTTCGTTGCATGGCGACTGGCGTTTTTCGATGACTCTTGATACCATTACTTTTCGACGACAAAGGAAACACGACCATTTGCGGCAAGGAGCATTTGAATGCCACGAAGCCGACAGCTGCGAAAATCCCCAATTAGAAAGCGACGTGTTGTACACTTCAAGTCTATCCTTGATGACTACTTTTGTTTGGATTCAGAGCACAGAGCGATTTGATTCAGCCACGACCTTGTTCATTACAACCTGTTCTTGCTTCCTTTTTTTCCCCGTATTCTTCTCAAATGATGACTGATGATGGCTGGATCTTGGACTTGGGTAAAGCCGCGAGGCACAAGGGACAAATGTGATACCGTGAGCGGCGGTGGATGATGGATGTACGTGAGAAGACGCCTGGTTGGGGAGAAATCAGGGGAAAACGAAAACTCTCTTTAACTTGCTTCCTTTTTTTCCCCAAAAAAAACCCCCCCAAAATACGGAGAGCTCCCGAGCGCCGTGTCGTCGTTACAGACGGCACCGTGTTCGGCCTCCATGAGGATAGGAAAAGATGATGATGGCAGGGGGACCGAAAAGTGCTGGAAACGTTCGTCTTACAATGTTGCCCCACGGCATCTTTGTTCATCTAGTTGAAGCAGAGGAGAGACATCCGCCTGCCTTTTTTTTCGTTTCTTTATTTATATTCTCTATCTTCTGCTCTTCCGTCCATCATTTCTTGGGAGTGTCGATTTATTCGTGCCGGGGGGTTGATGACAACAGTATGTGGTTGCTCGATTCAGGATACGACTTAATCTTAATGTGGGCCTTTTTCGTGACTTTGGACTTGAATATGTGTTCTCTTCATTTTCCAACAGAGGGTGGGCATGTGCAAAAATGAAAAAAGTCGTCGCGGCGAGGCCGACTCGAACCATGTGTGCAATATACTGTGTACATCCGTCGGCTGTGAGCATCGTGAACGACAGCAGCTCCAGCCACGCAAAACCCTCCACAGCAAAACCAACCGCGCTGAGTTATTGACTCCGTTGCATCACAAGAAAATAGAAAAGTTAGACATCATATTGAAATAGTTAGCTAGCATTATTAGTTACTGCAGAGATCACCACCTGAACCTTCAGTAAGGAAGCAAAAAATTCAAAAAAAATTGGAGTTGACATCTCCATCTCCAACCACTACCCCATGCCCCTAGCGATCGTAATCCAGCACGCCATGCGACGGTGAAGATACCTCTGCAGAGTGAAACCTCCCTCAAGTATAATCTTCATTGCTTAGGGCTACCACAGCATCGCAGGTTACCCGTGCGAGTGAGTAGCCACCGCAGCATTCGCACTGGGCGCCGCTAGAGGGTTCCAATGGAAATGAGGTAGCAGGAGAAGAGTAACGAAAGCCTTCAACCACTTGACCATTACAGCCGATGATTTCCGAGCAACTCTACGCCCATATACCCCGCGCGCCTGGGGAGGAGGCCGTGCACCTGTCAGAGCGGGTTCAGGCTTACGTCAGCCACCCTGCAGTGCGCACCCACAGGAAAGAACCGCGAACCGGGGGAGATGTCACCGATCGCCGCCTGAGCTTCGAAACTTCCATTCTTTCCATCGCAGGCTCGTCAGGTTTTGCAGCTGCGATTGCGCCGCGTCACTTGATGGTGCTGCAATCGTCCACCCGTCGCGGCACTTGGCTTTCGAGAGCTCTGCGCAACGCCAATGGCACAATAGCTCCCGTCTCCGCCACCCGCGACAAATCGTGAGCGCATCCCCCCCACCCAACAACATGCTCACCACCTCCCCGCGCCTACACGTCCGGCGCCCCTCGCCCACGACCGCTGAGTTCACAGTGACCACGCGCCCACCGCCGACCCTCGCCGTCCGCCTGCTCTCCCTCTTCCTCCTCGGCCTGCGCGTCGTCGTCGTCTTCTTCTCCTCCGTCCTCCTGTTGCACGCAGCCTGCGTCCAGTCACCCTACGCAGCATCCTTTCTCGCGCCGTCACCGACCTCGACGTCTTCTTTTGATGCGGACGACGACGCCTTTCCCTGCGGCGCAACGCTCTCCCGCGCAGTTCGGCTCATCAACGACTCCGTCCCCGGCCGTCTGGCCCGGCGCCTCGCCTCCTCCAACACGATGCCCCTCCCCGTCTTGGTCGTCGGATGCGTCCTCGCGGCCTACGCGACGCTCTTGCGCACGCATACCACCGAGAGCCTGCTCGTGCTGCGCGGCCTGGGGATACAGACGAGCTCGATGAGCGGGAGCTATCTCTCGGCTGCCGCGACGCGCTTCATCCCGACGGAGAAGATACAGGATGTCCTCGTCAACGAGGCGTTCAGGGGCTTCGAGGTGCGGTATTACCTCATTGTCGTGGTCGAGGGGGAAGACGACCTTGTTGTCGTATTCCCGCAGACGTTGCCTCGCAAGAAGATTGTCGAGACGGTCTGGAGAGGCGTGAGGGGCTGTCTGTGGGAAGCGGATGGGAGCGGTGGATATGGTGGTGGTGGTGGGAATCGTAGGATAGATGAGAAGTGGCAGAGTTGAGCTGAAAAGCTCCTTGATGAATACTCATGAGATCTTTTTTTTCCATATCTTTTATACGTTCATGGCTTGCTCTTTTTTTTTTTTTTTTTTTGAGGCGGCATCTACTCATCCGCATCATGTGCCGCAGCAGCCGCCCTCTTGGCCTCCTTCGCGTCTTTGATAATCTTCCTCCAATTCTTCGACTCCCTCATCTCCTCAGAGTTCTTGAACCCCTTCCTCTGCGCGAACCGATCATTCACCTCGGCCGGCGTGGGCGTCAACTGCCTCTTCATAACAGGGACATACTCCCCAGCCAACTTGCCCGAAGGCCCGCCGCCAAACACCCTCCTCCCCTTCGCCGGGCTCTCGATTCCCCGAACCTGTCCAGACACCAGATCGAGCAATCTATTGGCTAGCAACTCGTCCATCTTCTTGGTCCGGTACGACGTCCACAGGCTCTCCATCACGTCCGGCCCGCCGTACACCCACCGCAGGGCCTGCGGCCCGTCCTGCGTCCTGCTCCCCTTGTCGCCGGGGAACACGCAGTCCCACAACACCAACGGCGTGTCGTTCGCCATGTCGTAGTTCGGCTTCCGCGGCGCCTTCTCCACGTCCAACAATTCCGTCACGAGCTCGGGCTTCTCGAGCCTCTGCCCGATCAGGAACAAGATGGACACGATGTGCCGGATCTGGTGCCACAGGAACGCCGTGCCGCGGATGTTGAACGAGTACACCCTGGGCAGCCCGCCCCCGCCCCCGTCGCCGGAGCCCGGGCCGAGGTACGGCAGCGCCGAGCCCACGTCGCGCACCTCCTCGACGCCGGCCTCGAACACGACGCGCTCGAAGTTTGTGATCTGCTTGCCGCCGTCGACCTTGCAGAAGTTGCGGAAGTCGTGGGCGCCCACGAACCGCCGCGCCGCGTCCCGCATCGCCTCGATGTCGAGGTATCCCTCCTTCAGCCCGCCGTCCGGCGACGCGCCCGCCGTCGGCGCGAAGGCCGGCTGCGTGAAGAAGTAGCGGTACTGCCTCTCCTCGCACGAGAAGCGTGCCGAGAAGCCCGGCGGCGGGGAGGGGCACCACGCCAGGATGCGGATGTCATCGGGAAGGAGGCGGTTGAGCGTCTTGACGTAGTCGATCTCCCTGTCGTCCGTCCACTCCGGCTCCGGCTCCGGCTCCGGCTTCGGCTCCGGCTTCTTCTCCTCTTCTTGCTGCTGCTGCTGCTGTTGCTGCGCCGTCTCCTCGGCGGCGGGTTCCGGTTCCGCCTCCGGCTTGGGCAGCGGCTTGTTGCTGCGCACCCTCAACCCGACGACCTGGCCAAAGGCGCTCACGCCCCGATCCGTGCGCCCGCACTTGGAGTACTCGCAGCAGTCGAAGTTGACCACGTCCGGGTCCTCGGGGAAGATCAGGCACGCCTTGGTGAGCGCGTTCCAGAGCTCGCCCTCGATGGTCGGCAGGGCCGCCGAGTCGGCGTGCTCGAAGCCGCCGTACCGCTTGCCCAGGTACGCGAGCTTCAGGGCGATGAAGCGCGTGGAGTACCGCGAGGGGTCGATGCCCTTGTTCTTCTTCCGCTTCTTGGCCGCCGCCGCCGAGGTCGAGGTCGAGGTCGAGGTTGGTGGTTCTTGTTTCTTGTTTAGTTCGTGCTCGAGGTGTCGTATGCGTGAGATGAGACGCTCCTTGTCCCATGAGGCGTACTTGCCCGGCACGTCGGCCATTTTGGCGGTGTTAGAGGTGCTCAGGAGCCGTTTGGCAAGGTGAAGGCGAGTGGTGAGGCGTGTACTGAGATGGTGGCGGTGGTGATGCGGCGTGTGAACCGGTAAAGGCCTTTGGTGGTGGTGGTGGTGGTGGTGTAATAGTCTTTTTTGACGTCTCAATGAAAGCAGACTCGGGCTTGGCAGACGATGTAAAACTGAGTCCCAAAGCAATCCATGTAAGGGCCTTACAAGCCCACCACTTCTTTCCATATGACTCTTTTTTTTGTCAGGTTTTTTTGGAGGGGTGGTTTATACACCGGCATCATGCGGGTACCATTAAGCAGTCACTCTTTGGGGGGCCGCTTTGCTGCAGCTTTTTTTCTTTGTCACCAAAAAAATCAAAATCGCAGTAGTTGGGCATGGTGTGGCTTGAGTTCGGAGTGTTCCGTGGCTGAGTTCCACTCTGATTGGAGGGTTTTACCTTACACTACTGCGGTAGGTGCCTTATTAGGTAAACCGGACTTGGGGCGTTTGGCGGGCTGTGCGTGGAACAGTGGTCTGGGCCCTTTGGGGACTGCGCCATTTGTTCCCCAGATCTTCCGTATGCTTGCCGTTATCAGGGACGACATCCGAGTCAACTCCGACTCGAGTATTCAAACCATGGACGAAGATGCTGTTAAGATATTGCTAGTCGGAGATGAACAATGTGGAAAGACGTACTTTCTCTCGTCCGTATGCCCCTTAGTGAATGCCGCTTCCCATCCCACGCCGATGTCCATCGCTAATGTGAGCCGCTCCCGAATAGGAGGCTGAGTGCCGGCGAGGGGAATGGACCCGTCACGTTACTGAGAGACATCGACCAGCCTTTCATCTTCGAGATCAAGCTGGGGAGTAAACCGTACCGGATGGAGTTCTATGACACGAATAGCCCTGAGAACTGGCGGCTTCTGGAGCCCGATGTTGTTATTATTTGCTATGACATAAGCCAGAGGCTGAGTCTTATCAATATGCAAAGAGTAGTATGTACTCTCATCTCATCCTCTGCCCTTCTTGGTCCCCATAACCTTACTTTCTGAACAGTGGCTCAAGGAAGTCAAGACGGCTTTCCGGGGACCTGATCGATTGCCCATCCTCATCCTGGGCCTCAAGAGAGACCTCAGATCAGAAAACGACCCCAACGGTATCATCCTGCCCAACGAGGCCTACCAGATGGCGCAGTCTATGAGAGTAGACAGGTACATGGAGTGCTCTGCCATGACCGGGGAGCTCATCAAGCTGGCGTTTGAAGATATTTGCAAGACAGCAGCCCAAACGCGGACAGCGACGGGCGGACAGAGCGAGGGCGGGTGCGTCCTCATGTAGAAGGTCTTTGGTTTTCCTCCGTCGAGTAAGACGTCTGTTCAGAACTCGGCTGCGGAGTAGGAGACGAAGACCTCGCGTAATTGAGACGCGAAGCGTTCTCCAAAGTGCGATCCGGAAGCGGCTCTTAAGCAGCGCCGTTCGCCTGGTCCTCGCCGCCCTCTTCATGCTCGGCTTCTTGAGGGAATGAGCCGAGAACCTCTGCGATGATGTTGACGATCTCCTCCTGCTGGTTCTCATCGAAGCGCTCGGTCATGTCTTCGATGACGGTGTTCAACGCAGCGACGGAGGCCGGACGGAGATTGAGAATCATGACGACTTCACCCTTGGCGAGGTCATAGGGGCGGAGCTTCTCCAAGAGCCGGTTGATGGAGTCTGGGCGGTAGGTGATGGGCTCCTGGCATAGCGGGTTTGGTGGTGTACGCAGGTACTGAAGCAGCTGGCCGGATGAGTCAGTCAGGGGCGCACGAATAAATGACAGATACCCAAGTTTCAATCACTCCTCGCAGCAAGAGCTGAAAAGAGACTCTGATAGTTGGTAATTGGGGACTTACCTCTTTCGCCAGTGTCTCCAGGTTTCCGGGACCACGACGTTCACCTCCCTTTTTCTGTCCCAGCTTCTTCTCGTTCAGGTGCTGGTAGACCTCGTAATTGGTCAGGACCGCTGTTTGAGCCTCGAGGACCTTCATCGTGGCGTGATTGGTGGTCGACGTGAACTAGGGCGGTATAGAAAATGCAGAATATGCAGGTTGCGGTATTTGAAAACTGTCGTGTCGGTGTGAGAGGCGCGGTTGAAGAAGTGAGGCTAATAAGCCTGTCGCTCAAATCGGAACTACCAAGAGCGCCTGAGAGGCCGGATGGTGACAGATCGAGTGACACAGAACCTTGAACAGGCGGACGTCTAAGTTGAAGGGCATCGGCAACAAAGGCTTAGAAACACCCGGTAAACTCGGGTCAGACTCCAAGGCAGCCCGTTAGCGGCGGTGAAACAAACGAAACGAATTGCAGGCGACTGGAGTCTCGACGACCTTATGGGGTTTATGATCCGTAAGTTATAGCACAGCAGGTACGCAGTCGGCCGTGAATATTTTTGCAGCTGTCACAGTTTGCGGCCGTCTGCATGAGACACCGCGTATTGGCAGGGGCACGTCTGCTGGCACTTTAGCCCAAGAAGAAGGGAAAGAAAAAAGGCTGCATTAAAGCGCCCAATCATGCTGCCCGGTCCCCCACTCCTACCATGTGCGAATGTCGCCGACTACGTGCCGTTTAGGAATTGCGCAATCAGAGGAGGCAAGAGCGTTGGCGGGCTTCTAGCCGGCCGAACCGACGCTGCGTTGAGTGGCCTTAGCTCTGCACCTCTCTCATTCATCTCATTCTCTCCATTCTGTGTCTGAGATTGGTCTATGAGAATGATGGGAGAGGTATTTACGGACAGTCACACCTGCATCAGCAGAATGCACAATCACGAGGCAACTAGAGCATGTCCGCACTGCCGTCATTATTACGACTTACGGGATTATCTGAGCAAGAGTCACAGGCGCATCCCATCTTGCATCTCATGCTCGTCCAACCCCTTCCCTGCAACCCTGCTAGAACGAAGCGAGTCTCTGGCACTGTCAAGGTTTGTCCGAGGCCGCTGTCACCGCTATCGCTTCAGGTACTACGGCGATCGTTCTGCGCCGCCCTCGAGGAGGCTCAGGTCCTCGCAGTCGCTAGAAAACACAGTGCATCGCCAAAGCGCAACTGGTGCAAAATCTCTGCGAGAGATCGGAGTCATGGAGGGCACCAAGGTACACGGCCTAACCCGAAAGAGTCTGTTCTGCACCTCGTCACCATGTAATTATACCTTACCACCCTGTGCAGCAACCTTTCACCCCACCAAAAGAAGCATTCCCACAGACCTCCAAATCCACATGGCCGACCCCGATACCTCCTACCCACGCCCCAAACAAACTTATCCACTCAGAGATTTTTCTTTTACAACTTCTCGACAACCCCAGCTTCAAAGGAAGAACCCCCGCTAACCAGCTTTGATTTTTTTTCTCTTCCCTCCTCCCACCCTCTTCCCCTCAAGCCTGTTCGTCATGTTTCTGTCGTGATCGCATCTCAGAGGCCTTCCTCCTTGTTTGCTCTCTCTCGAGCCTTTGGCATCACTTTTCTGCACAATTCTACCAGCGCATACCCTCGGCTCGGCACATTCCAAGTCCCCTGTGACGTCGCCTGGCACCCCACTAGCAGATTTTTGACGCCTCAAGCAAACCCGAGACCGGCACTGCTCGTTCGCGATTCTCCATCCCGCACACGACATCCCTCCACCACCAATATCCTCCACCCTCTGAGCTAACTCCGATTGCAAAGCTCTTTGCTTTAACTAGGCCTCCAAGCCTTCCTTCTCATCCGGCCAAATTTCAACCAACGAGATATATAACCTCGAAAACCGCTGGTTTCGCCCAACCGCCTATTACCTACCCTCCTTCCCGACGACCACCTCTTCGCAGACCAGCCACCGGTCACAATGGTCCGAAACATAATTGTCCTGGGTGGAAACACCCACCCAGAGCTGATCGATAGCGTCTGCAACAACCTTGGCCTCAATGCCTGTGAGCGCGTCCTCACAAAGTTCTCTGTCGGCGAGTCTCGCTGTGAGATCAAGGACTCAGTGCGCGGCAAGGATGTTTTTATTATCCAGACCGCCTCTGGCTCTGTCAATGATGGCTTCATGGACTTGTGCATCATGATCTCAGCTTGCAAGACTGGTTCCGCTAAGAGAGTTACTGCTGTCATGCCTTTGTTCCCCTACTCGAGACAACCCGATGTCCCTTACAAGAAGGCTGGCGCTCCTCTCTCAAAGGCCTCGTCAGAACCGTCCAAGAACGGCTACACCTTCGAGAGTGTTCCCGCGACCCCCGGCCCCGGCATTGCGCGTACTGCTGGCCTTCCCAACGGCATTGATGGCATCGCTTCCAAGCTCGCCAAGAGCAAGCTCAACGAGGAGAGAAGCAACGGAGTCAACGGCAAGGATTACTTCAAGAACGGCAACGGCGAGCCCAAGACCAATGGCCGCACCCACCACGATTCGATCTCGTCGCATGTCAGCTTCACCACCCACGACTACGAGAATCAGATCCAGGTCAAGGACTTCCAGTCGAAGCCGGGATACAAGCAATGGGTGGCCCAAGCCGGCACCCTGGTCGCAGATCTCCTGACCTGCGCTGGTGCGGACCATGTGGTATGTACACCCCGAAACTCTCCTGAGTGCGACTCTGACGCTGTGCGCTCTCATGGTGGACTGTCGCCGATCACGAGCTAACAAATGCCAGATTACGTAGGTTTTTCCCTATCCTGCAGCACACTTTCTGCCCCAGAGCACTCGTTGCCAACTCAACAAGAATTGTTTGAGGCTTCTCCACACACCTGCACCTGATTGCTTCGGAAGAAGCAATAGCTAATGATGGCAGGATGGATCTCCACGATCCTCAGTACCAGGGCTTCTTCGACGTCCCAGTGGACAACTTATACGGCAAGCCCCTCCTTATGAAATACATTCAGCAGAACATTCCCAACTTCAAGGACGCCGTTATCATCTCGCCCGACGCTGGCGGAGCCAAGCGTGCTACCGCCATCGCGGATGAGCTCGACATGGCTTTTGCGCTGATCCATAAGGTAACTTGGTTGCCCCCCCGTGAGGACGCGGAGGATTCCTAACATCTCTTTAGGAGCGTCGGCCCACCAAGTACAGCGAGCAGCGCAACGCCAGCATGATGCTGGTCGGTGATGTCAAGGACAAGGTTTGCATTCTCGTGGATGACCTCGTCGACACCGGCAACACCATCACGAGAGCTGCCAAGCTGCTGAAGAAGAACGGTGCTACTCACATCTGCGCTCTTCTGACGCATGGCATTCTCAGCGGTGACGCCATTCCGCGCATCAACGCTTCGGCCATCGACAAGATCATCGTGACCAACACCGTTCCCCAGGGAGAGCACATGAAGTTGTGCCCCAAGCTCGGCTACCTGGACGGTGAGTCGTCTCGTTTTCCTCGCTTCTTCTCGTTTCTGACTAAACATCTCAGTCTCCCCCGTCTTCGCGGAGGCTATTCGCCGTGTCCACCACGGTGAATCGATCAGCGTCCTTTTCCAGCACAACTAAAAGCATCATCACTTGGCGTTTGAAAAGAACATCGGCTTTTGCATCGGAGGGTTTATTGGATTCCACGACTACTTCTAGGGAGATTCGGCAACGATTGTTGCTCCTTTACAGGCGTTCAGCTCAGGGGGGTGGTTGAGTGCGGCATCGTTATGATTTCCGGTCATGGACATTCTAGACGTTTTCTTTCCTCCTTTTCCTCGGGATATCCACGACATATCAGCCTGCTTCCATTTGGAAGCAGAGCCACTCATTGGCAGCCACGCATGGCTGGCCATTTTGCTACACACAACACAAATCACGCACACATAGGACCTCATCGGTACGATGGAGTCGCTGTACAGTGGCCGGATTAGCGGTTGATACTGGTCTTGCTATACACACACACACTTATGACCCATGGATCACGAGTATTCTTTCCGTCGTCTGCGATCTTGGGGAGGTATTCGTTCACGTGGGAAGTTCTTTTTGAGCGTCCTGAAGCTTGTCAAATAGCTTATCCTGCGACCCCATCACGTAAACGTATTCATCCGTAGGAACTCAACCGGAGTAGTGTTTGGGGAAAGGTTCCACCGCGCTTGCGGACCGTGAGCACAGACGTAGATGTTGTGACATACCGTTTAGATTAGACCATCTAGCAATCAGAATCGTAGAAAACCTCTGTTAGTCGGTAATTGCATCTTCGATACTTCTCTTGAAGTCTGGATGAACTTGAACACTGCGTCTCTACCATAGACTCATCAAGTCTCTCACACTTCTAAGGGGCGTTCCTCCTTTCTCCACTTACAGCCCTGAAGACCAACGTCGTGGTGAAGTCAGACCAAACATGCGCCAGCGCTACCGCGGCAAGGGAGGAGCCATCTTGGCGGTTTGAGGTTCATTTCTAACAGTATTCATGAAACACTTCGGGATCTTGCCTGTTGATGACGAACCTGGTATCCCTGGGGCCGTGGTTGTATTTCCCTGCGCCTCGGTTACGAGTACTGCTTGGAGTTGTAGATGTTGAGAAGACGTGGAGTCTGATGGCCATAGTATCAGTGATCACGTACTGCACAATAGGCCTTTCACCAAGAGGGACGCTCATCCTTGTTTCCGGACGTCCATTTGCCTGCTCCGCCTTGATCAAACGAGAACCACTCAGCTGTATGAGAATCTAAGCACAGCAGGCGAGCGGGAAATTACCGTAGAGTTTCCTTGAAAGGGAGGCTCAGGTAACTAATCTCCTTCTTCATGGCGCTTATTGAGTTCCCGCCGATCAAACCTGGTTGAGTGGTCTTTGACCTCGAGAAAGCTTGGATAGGAGTGATTTGAACAGTGACACTCTCGTGGAGTGGTTCGCGGTGGTGAAGGTTCGGCTCTGGATCAAGGTGTCTGGGATACCCGCCATGTGGACACTGTAGGTAGCAAAGTCGCCGCAATACGGCTGTAGGGAAACGTGTGCGGCGATGTACGTAAACATGATGATGCATCGTATATCTTCAGGGTGCGCCCGGTCCTGCTACCCCTGTGAGACCCGAGCGGGTGGTGATCGACAAAAGCTACCATGGTACAAGTTTGAGCTGTTCGTTGGTACCGTGGAAGACTATACCGCTCGATTCTGTGGCCCTGTGTTTACCTAGGAGGTTCCGGCTCTCGGGCGAAAGTTCTCCTCGGTTAGCGGGATGACTAAATGTAGTCTTTCGATTTCTGCGTGGCCGTCGACTGACGCAGCATCATATCTTCGCAACGTGGTGCCCTTGGTGCCATCTGGAAATTCTTCTGAGCTGCTTGATAAGTTGATCTTGAATGGTCCCCCGCGATCCAAAGGCTTAGCAAAGTCTCCAAACTCTCCCACAAGGACCGTGAAAGGCCGACGCAACGTTTCCTCCCTCGGACCCATAGGAACATATTATAGCGCTCGAGAAAGGTTCCGAGGCGCCATTCTCGTTTCATGGCAGAGTCGGTGATGGATGCTTCCAACATTTTATCCCCCGCTAAGCAATCCAGGGCATAATGTCTTTCGCAGAGAAACCGCTAATTAGCACACGTCCACCAGTCCGGCCAGTCCCTTGACCCAACAACGGATTGTCGCTCATGGCCCGCCCCCCCCCCCCCCCCCCTCCCTCACTCTCTCATTTGGAGGTATGACTTTCAAGATAGGTTCAGTTGCTTTACTACTGCTGACCTCCCTTTCTCTTGTTCATGCCTAGCGGCTAGGTTTCTGCTTGCAAGCCCCTTGTCCGGATGTGAGTGTTCGAAGAATAGCCAGCGGACGCCGACGTCGCCGGCCGGTCGGCATCGCGACACGACGAAACGTCTAAGGAACTTTTGTGAGTCGCAGCGGTAAAATAGATGGCAGATCAGAAGACTTAACCTGTGTTTGAGATTATTCGGAACAGAATTTCTGGCGTGTTGTTTTTGGTTGACTGATGAGGACTTGGTCGTGACATCTTTGACTGCAGATGTTCTGCAGGATCGTCTCATTTGATGACCGTTGGACTCCACTTCACCTACTGGCTACTGGGACATCATGTTCAAGAAACAATCATCAATTGCTTTGCTTTCACAACAAAAGGAACAACGGGTTGAAGTTATTTACTTTCTTCAACTTCAACCCCAACTCTACCCTCGCATCCTATTATGTACAAGCAATGCACCCAACCCTGACACCAAAGAACTTTCTTTTATTCTCTCCTCTACGATCGTACAGCCTGTGCCTTATGCTCCGTACGCAACCTGGCCCATCGGCCTGTCCTCCTCCATGCCTGGTGCCATGAAGTTGGTCTTGGGGTTGCCAGTGGCCTTGGCCGCAGAGCAGCGGGCCATCGTTGGCGAACTGATAATGGAGTTAGCCAAGTTTTCGTACCTTTGTAAGCTATCAGTAACATACCTTCTTGAAATAACGTCTGTGAAGTAGAAGTTGTCGATAACCTTCCTCAAGGGTGAGTTGGAGGCAGTGGAGCCCTTGTTCTGATCAACGAGCTGAACCTTGCTCAACTGCTGCAAAGCGACGGGCTCAACGACGTCGTAGGCCGCCAGGGCCGGGCTGACCTCAGCCATTCTGTCGCGGAGCTGAGCAACATCGTCGTAAGGCAGAGGAGCGCCGAGAAACTCGCTGATAGCGCGGATAATCTTCCAGTCTGTCCTGGCAGCGCCAGGGAGGGAGGTTGCGGCGCGGGTCATCTGGACACGACCCTCGGTGTTGATGTAGGTACCGGCCTTCTCGGTGTAAGCGGCACCGGGGAGAACGACGTCGGCGATCTGAGCGCCACGGTCACCATGGTGGCCTTGGTAGACGACGAAAGCATTCTTGGAAATGTCCTTTTCGGAAATCTCGTCGGCACCTAGGAGCCAGACGAACTTGGGGACGGTCTCCGCAACCTCAGTGGAGGGAGTGGTGAACCCGACCTCGAAGGCACCGGCGCGGGAGGCAGCTCTCTGAAGAACGTTGTATCCATTCCACTCTTCGTTGAGGAAGTTGGCAGAGTTCTTCTCGACGAAAGCACCGACAGTCTCGTAGTAAGCCTTGGCGTCCTCGTGGTCAGTGACACCAGAGCCCACAATGATCATGGGGCGCTTGGCGGCCTGAAGCTTCTTGCCGAAGGGACCAGCGAGAGCAGACTTCAGAGCGGCGTGGTCGGTGCCAAGGTGCTCAAATTCAAAGGTTGAGTCCCAGGTCTCGCCGACGACACCGATCTCAAGGTCGGATCGCAGCCATTGCTTGCGGATACGGGCGTTCAGGACGGCAGCCTCGTGGCGGGGGTTGCTACCGACAATGAGGATAGCATCGGCCTCCTCAATACCGTAAATCCTAGAGTTGAACAGGTAGTTGGAGCGAACATCGATACCGTGGGCAACAGGCTTGCTTCCGTTGGGCATGTCAAGGGCCAAGTTCTCGGAGCCCAGCTTGTTGGCCAGGTCCTTTGCGGCAACCAGTGACTCGACCTCGGTCAGCTCACCAGCGATAATCTTGAATTCGTTGCCCTTGGGCTGGATGTGGTGGTAGGCGTTGGCAACCTCCATGAGGGCCTGCTCCCAGTCGGCGGGCTCGAACTTGCCCTCGCGGCGGATCAAAGGCATGGTCAGTCTCTGGGTCTTCAAACCGTCACAGGCGAAACGGGTCTTGTCATTAATCCACTCCTCGTTGACGTCGTCGTTCAGTCTGGGAAGAATACGCATGACCTCGAGGCCACGGGAGTCGACGCGGATGTTGGAGCCGAGGCCATCAAGAACGTCGATGGACTCAGAGTGCTTGAGTTCCCACGGTCTCGCGCGGAAAGCGTAGGGCTTGGAGGTGAGGGCACCGACGGGGCAGAGATCAATAACGTTGCCGGAAAGTTCGGAGTCGAGGTTCTTCTCAAGGTAGGTACCGATCTGGATGTCGTTGCCACGTCCGAAAGAGCCCATCTCGGGGGCACCGGCAACATCGTTGGAGAAACGGACGCATCTTGTGCAGTGGATACACCTGTTCATCGAGGTCTTGATGAGAGGGCCGATGTTCTTGTCCTCAACGGCACGCTTGCCACCGATCTCGTGGAAACGGCCACGGTCGCCGCCGTAACGCATCGACTGGTCCTGGAGATCGCATTCACCACCCTGGTCGCAAATAGGGCAGTCGAGAGGATGGTTGGCGAGGAGGAATTCCATAACACCCTCGCGGGCCTTGTGTGTAATCGGGGAGTTGGTCTTGACGACCATACCGGGCTGGACGGGCCATGCGCAGGAGGCGACGGGCTTCGGGGCTTTCTCGACTTCGACGAGGCACATACGGCAGTTACCGGCAATCGCAAGCTTTCTGTTCGGTTTTGTCAGCTGGGGGCTGTCCCTCGTTTAAGGCAACGGTCATCGGTTCGATCCAGGGCTTCGTACTCATGGTAGCAATATCTTTCCGGAGGTCAGTACATGGCACCTTTGCAGTTTTCAAGCCACTGGACGAACCTGGGAATTGTTACGCCTGCTTTTTCGCAAGCTTGAATGAGGGCGGAGCCGGCTAGGAAGCAATGAGTGGGAGCCCTCGGACACAGCAACGTCTCTTCTCACCTTCAACAGAAACCTTCTTTCCGTCTATGGAGCATGTTAGCATCGTTCCCAAATAACAACTGGGCCATCGCCAGGGCAGGACGAGCGTACCGATCGTCAGTTCGACTTCGGCATTCCTGCGAGCCGTAGTTGCAAATGTTCGCGAGGCACTGGCGGCCTGCTTGCCAGTCCGCCAAGCCGAACGTGCTAGAGAGTGCCGCAGCATCGTGTCGCCTTGACGGATTGAGACAGGGACGAGACGGGGGAGGGCGGATAGGTGGGAGGCGGGTTGAATCTCAGTCGTTGACGTCGGGAGGGAACTGCTCTTCTGTCCCGGGCCATGGGGATTTGGTGGCGCTAGTGCGTAAATCGCGATTAATTTACATCGGCCGTGATTGGTCGAACCGGCTTCGAGCTGTTGAAAGCCTGAGGCATCAATATATCCACCTTCCACTATCTATGTCTTCGGCTAAAATTCTATCGCGAAGCATTTCCTCTTCTTTTCCTCTTCATCAATTGTACACGGGCACTTATCGTAGGTGAGCTTGAGCGCCGCAAGGCTGCTTCTGTCGAGCCTTCCTCTATCTAGTAGCTCTAGATCAATGTTTTTTGACGCCGTTTATGGAAGCATGGGAGAATACCTCAATGACCGTTGCCTCTTACCGCCGGTCGTTACATATTATGATGACGACGAAAATTTGCGTAGATCGTGCATTTATTTGCTTCTATCTTGTAGTGGTACAGCGATGTGCCTTTCTCCTGCGACTGATGTCGGTCCACGTTGCCATCAATATGTATCATTGTGGCGCGCGATTTCCCCTCCTGAGATGATGGAACCGGCCGAAGTGCCTCTGTTGATAAATTTACTGAGAGTAACTGCTGGGTGAAACCGCTCGTTGCTCGTGACGAGTGTGAGCCCTCGCAACCAGCGAACCGTGATGGCGACGTAGTTGCGGCTCAAGACTCTCGGATATTTGTGTCCAGGTGGCGTCCAGATACAACCTGAGTGCCGTCATAGGCCGGTCGAGTCGATGCTGATGCGTGGTGACTTCCGAATCCGCGAGAGATCGCCTTCCTAGCCAGTCCAGGCCGATCTTTGGCTCTCCTTCGCCGCAGTTTCCTTTGCGATCTCCTCCTGATACCCCTCTAAGATCGGGAAGGCGTGAAGATAATGACCGTCGAGCTGGACCAATCCTTGGCCCGCGTTGTAGAGCGACCACATTATGGCCGCCTGCCTCGGCGGAACCTCGAGAGGCGGCATGGCTGGCGGATTAAAATTCCTCAGGTGACGGTTGCTGTAGTCGGCTCCAGCTGGGATTGGCGCTTCCACATAGTTGAGCATAAGTCTTTCATCTTGAGGAGCGAGACCGACGTCCGTCTCGACGACGCCTTCCGCGGCTTCCAACGCCTTTGCATACTGCAAAATGCGACGGCGCTCTCGGTCGTAGACGAATCTGATGTTTTCCTGGACCGCAGCGACATGCTGCTCTAGGTTCTTGAGCGTCATATTGAGACGGTCAAGATTGGTCTTGGGTGCGTCGAAAGGTTCGAAGAGAGACTCCTCCAGGGGGGCGAACATGGCCATCGATTGGTTGCCATCTACAAATGCCGGGATGTCTTCGGCTTCCTCGCCGTCCTTCGCGTCTGGCGTCGCACTTGCATCTTGCGGCGGTGCATCGCCTTCTTTTCCTCCTGTGCCGTCCTGCATTTTATCAAATTCTTTGCATCAATTCGTCGGTTGAATTTAATAAGATGATTTCATGGGTGCCATGTGGGGAAAAACTGGACTTTGCTCCTGGCCGCGTTCGGGGGAATGTGCGTTGTATCAAGTAGTTGAAGAGGAAGAGTTGAAGTTTAATTCCCAGGCACGAAGTGAGCTTGGGGTTCCATGATTAGTTGCAACAAGGTCTAGTTAAGCCTCAGCTGTCCAATCGTGGAATAGTAACTAAGCGATGAAACGCCCCAACAAGAGTCTCTCCTTGGGAACTCCATCGCGCTCATCTCGTTGTTGCTTCATGCCGTAATATGTGAAGGCCTGCAATTTTCAGCGAATAAAGGGGCATGGAGTTAGAGGGTTCGACAATGATATTTTTTTAATTCTTATTATACACACAAGACCCCCGGTTTCCTGGGATGCAATGGCTATAAAGACCCTTTACTCATTTGCTCATGCTTTTCTCTGCGCCGAATGATGTTCCAATGTTTGGCGCATTCCATCCCCTGTGACGCTGTTCTTTGATATTAATGCACAGCAGGCCACCTTTCAGGCCCAAGTTACTTGACCCTCAGAAGAGCAAAAAAGTCGAGTAAACCGGGCCCCCTATTAGAGATTGAAATGCTTTTTACTCTGGCGCACATGAGTCCCAACCAATCCAGCCGAAACTGAGTGTCATAGTGATGTCCAGCAAGCCTGTCAGCGTTGCCAACCCGCTCAGGATGATCTTGTCCTGTACCAGCTTCGGCATCACGATGCTGCAAGCGTTGGCCCGGCCTCTACTCCTAGACCGTCATAGTATGCGATGGGAAGGCCTCTTTTGACCTGCGAGGATGTGGTCATCTGGACGGCAGAACGTTCCTCACATACTCTCTCATCAACTTCAACCCAGCTCTTACCAAATCCTCTAGCCTTCTGTCTTTCCGCTTCCGCATCCAGAGCAATATGAAGGCCAGTAGAACAGTGTCGATGGCCAGATGCTTCATCGCAATCCAGACAAACCATCTAACCCACGCCATGAAGCTGCGCTCCTTTCTAGACTTCCATTCCCTGCCAGTCGTTATTTGCTCCCGTAATGCGGCGACTTCGGCTGCCATTTTTTCCAGAGCTCGTTCCACGCTCCGTGACCAGTTGCTACTCGGCACCAACGCATCCTCTTCGACACCATCGTTATATCCTAGTCTCCTATCAGAGTCTCGTTCGGCTGCATCTTCTTCGCTCATCGGGCTGAGGATCTTCATGGGTCCCTCCGAGCCGGTCGAAGGCTGCAGAAACCGGCGTGGTTCGCTGTTGTACCCCGTTCCTTTCGGCGATGAATCGGTCGAACTCGGGCTGTTATTCTTAATTTGATTCCATACGAATTCCAACTCTCCCACGAGTTCTTTGGCGTCTCTGTGGACGGCGGATCAGCGATGGCCTTATCGCGGTGCGCGCGTGTGCGAAAGAGGGAGAGGGCTGCGATCTTACGGTGTCGTCGCGTATTTGTGCATCGTCTCGATCAATGCCTCGATATACCTCTTCTTGGCTTCCGTCCGGGTCAGGCCCTTTTGCGAATTCCATGCATCCCACTTGTCCTTCTCGCGTTGCAGCTCGTCGGCAGGCATTCCGGAAGCCGAGGTCGGGCGCTCCATGACGCCGTCGACATCCCCCTCCATCGCTTGCTTATAGAGGCCATAGAGTCGCAGTCTGTCGGACGTCGGGGGCCGCGACGCCCCCGTCTTTGGGATCTTCTTGACGGTATTTAAGGCATGGACGAAGACGCGATCTGTGGGCGGAGAAAGAGCATAACGACACAATTAGCCGGGGAATTGCACTCCCCACAACGGGAGCGGAAACCATAAGAAAGAAGGTTTTTGGACCCAGGAAAACTTACCCACGGAGTCAGCCATCTAGAAGGCTGTCCTGGATAGACAAAAGACCTAAAGATTTGAGTCTGGGTGGGCGAAGAACGTGGGTGCGAAAGTCGCGTTTATGTCCGAGGTTTAGACCTGAGTTGGCGGCAGGGTCGGGGGTTGGGTTCGGCTCAACAACCGGGCGAAGATAACTTAGATACGTTGGCCCCTTCTGCCTCACCTCGAGGGTACCTTGGCGACGGGAGCTGAAACAAGAGACGAGCGAGATAGGTGCTGGTAAAATGGCAGAGTTAAAAATCCAGCACGCTGACATGCATGGTGTGAGAGCTCCGCCATGGGATGTTTCCTCGGGTCGTTCGTTCGTCAACGGGGAAGGGATCGGTGTGGATGGCCGCGGGAAAGGTGAGTTGGGCAAGTTTACAGCGAATAGCGGGTACTAAAAGGTAATTAGGAGATGGAGTAAGGTAAGGTAGTTCGGTACCGGCAATCAGCTGCTAGGAAAAGACGACGTTTACAGCGGTTCGCGCCGATATTAGCAGCAACAACAGCCGCACAGCTGGGGGAGCAAGGTGGTGTGCGAGTGCGAGTGAGTTGCCGGCAATTATTTGCCTCGGCCGGGTCACGCGACGACGCAACGCAATCAACGCAACCAACCTCTCTCCACAGACTGCACAAGGGAACACCAGCCGGGGGTGGGCGCGCGGGCCTGACGCGGGCTTGTCAGGGGTTTGCTTCTCCGAGATCCCGACTTAGGTAGCTATTAATCTCATCCCACCCCGCGTCTTTTCTATCCGTAGCGCGATGTCGTCGTCGGCCGAGACAAGAGACACGTGAAATGCGGGCAGCCGGGATGCGGTCGAGCACCGTCTGGGGTGCGGTATGATCCATTGGATTTCATATTTCTGCTTTGTCTTCGTCAATTAGAGTTCCGTCAACTGACGCTAACATGAACTGGCTTGCAATGAGCCGAGGGACGTCTGAGTATGTCAGCGTGTCCACTCCGGCCGAACCTCGTCTCTCGGCATGATTGGCCCACCATGGTATACCGTATAAACATGCCCCAGTTCAATTCCTTGCCAATTATGTGACAGCTGTCCGGGTAAGGAATATTCGTCAAGATCGCTATTCCTTCAGCGTCCCCAGAGCTGCGTACATCGCGGTTCTTTTCGCCTCGTACGCCTTTATAAGCTTCTTGTTGTTCAGCGCCGCCGCCGCCGCCTTCTGTCCAGCCTCCTTCTTGTTGAGATCGTGCCCCACGCCCAGTAGCTTGTTCTTCTCGCCCCATCCATCCAAGTACACCCCAACCGAGAACAAAGCTAACTTCTTGTTGTACTTGTCCTTGTTGTTGGCGCTTGGCATGTCTTCATATCGGATTTGGATGCCCCTAGCACCTATTTTCCGCGATAGTTCGACCTTTGGAGGTAGCTGGGCCTCGGACTCTTCTACTGTCGTTCCCAACTCCTTCACCGTCCGGATATCAGGCTTCTTGTCCGCTGATCGGATCTGGTCCTTAATCGTCATGGCCCAGAGCGATCTCAACCACTCCACCGCTCGAGAAAGCCCATCTGCATCGGAAAGAATAACCGCTGCGACATATGCTTCGAAAATGTCGCCTCTGACCTTCTTGACTTCGTGTGGTTTTGCCTTCATTGCGATTTGACTGTTTGGGTCAAACTCAGCTGGCAGTTTTGCTCTCTCAAACAGCCCATACTTGGTGGAATACTCTGCGAGGTTGGCGTTCTTGATGAGAAGCTCTCGTATTTGGGCGCATTTGCCTGTCGGAAGACCTCCAAACGTCTGGAAGATGAGACACGTCGAAAAAAGCTCCACGTAGGCGTCTCCCAGCCATTCCAGGCGATCGTAGCTCAGGTCTCCCTTGTTCTTGACCATGCCCAGATGAGTGAATGTTGCTGTCTCCAAGACCTTGCTGGTGATCTTAGGCAGGGGAGGAATTTCCTTCGGGATATCGCTCGATGACCATGGTTTGAAGATTGTGAAAGATGGGACTGGTGGCCCACCAAGTGACGGCTGTCCAGCTGTGTCCTGTATTTTTGTTAGTGATGTTGACGTGAATTATCGCAGAGCGCCAGCATAACGAGATGCTGCCGTCATATAAGATAGCGATAAGATAGAAACGAACGAAAAACTCGATGACGAAAGATTTCTTACCTTGGCTGGAGGCTTTCCTGACTCATCTTGAGAGCCGCCTTCGCCAGCGAGATACTCGAACGATGGTAGCAGAATTTTGCTCAGGCCACGAAGTTTCCGCAATGCATCGTTTTTGGTCAAAGACGTGACCTTGGGAGAGTCACCCAGCGCTTGCAGACACTGGATGAGTTCTTGGCTGTGAGACACCAGCGAGTCGACTGCTTCATTATCTGTGTGCCTCCTCTTGCTTGGGGGCAAGACTCCCGAGCTCGAGCGCTTGCTCATTATGGTTCGGTTTCTTCGATGAAAAATTCGACAGGTGAAACCGGAAACTCTGTGGTCGTTCGCCTGAGGATTTTCTGATATTCCGCAGTATTCCAGACGAATGTCGGGGAATATCCTGCCTGTGCCTCTTACACCTAGGTAAGGTACTGCGAGAAAAAGACGAGAATTTCAGATGGCAATTGCAGTGAGAAGTCACCCCAATTACATCTGGGCTCAGTCTCCCAGGTTAGCGGCATTCTGTACTGCAAGTACCCCCTGCTGCATAGGTCCGGTCCACTGCACTATGCCCCGGGCCTTGGACGTCGGGTCCAGTACAGCCCAGTCCATGCAGCGGGCACGGGGGTATGTAGACGGCCCATTGATGATCCGAGTCGCTCGTCCCATTGGACGATGCAAGATCTTTGTGGGCCCGAATTGGACATCACAGCTGGTTTAGCTCGTCGATGTCGCGACATTAGTCCAAATCGTCACTGCGCTCCCAGACGATGCGAAGATGAGTGCCCCACGCGCGAGGTTGCTGGACCTCATGAAGGTGAAGTTCTTCGCTCTTGGTTTACGTATCTATTCGCTGATAAGATTAGGCCCAATGCCAAGTTTTCGCAACAACCTTCAACCCTGAAGGAGTCCGTACGGGCAACAAGATCCTGCGCCAGCGGTTGAAGGGCCCTTCTCTCGCCGCATACTACCCGCGCAAGGTCCTCACTGTTCGAGATGTTCAAAAGGAGTTTGGTCCTGAACTTACGACCCTCGACCTCGACGAGATGGACCGATTGGACCATATTGCTGGACTGAAGGCGAGAGGAAAGAGCGCGCCGAAGAAGCTGAAGGCAAAGGGTAGGGCTTGTCACTTCAATGACTATGGACAAGCACGCTGACATTTCAACAGCCGAGAAGAAGAAGAGGTAAAGGCCGCACACGAGGCCAAATTATCTGTACGATAAGCTGCACAACCGCCGATCGAATTCTCAGGAATTGCCATCCGTTATACCCGCATCCAATACTTGAACAACTACCTCCTGCCGAAATATTTTGAAGGGGTAACCTGGAGCGGCCACGAAATTCGAAACATCAGACCCCGGTATCGTGGCTTGCGGCGCATAGAGCTAAAGATGGATGTCAAGAGGATGTCCAGTGTATTATATGACGAGTACATGGGCGTTCTCCGTAGCAAGAGCTGCGGCGAAAGATGAAATTGCATGTTTCCAACCAGTCTTTACGGAAATTTTCTCACTGCTTGTCTTTGTGTCAAGACCAAAATCTGCCATTGGGAGTATGATCCGGTTCCTGAAGCATGCAACAAGCAGTGTGAGTGACAACTCAATCGCTCTCTTTTTCACCTGTCTGGTTGAGGTCAAAATAGCGAGGTTCATATACGATTGACCAAGTCCAAAGAGACTGAACGCCATAGGTTGCAGCCACTAGATTTAACTATGGATTCGTCTTGGACAAAGTTGCCTGAGGGTTTTGTAGGTTGCAAGCCCGTACCGTCTGAAGGGTAGTTCTAGGCAGTAGCTAGGGGCGAACGGCCACTTCGTCTCCTACCTTAGCAGAGAAAGCTCATCTGAATCGCTCTTCCCTGGCGGGTCATATCCTCTTTTTAGTCCAAAGCAAGACCTTGGAGCTGGATCGCACAAGTCTCCTGGACGCCAGAAGGATTCTTTGTACCGTTGCCGCCTCAACCACCCTTCTTCCCTTCTAACGTCCACAGCGCTCCTTCCTCCTCCTCACGAGATTCACCCACCACAAGCCCCCTTCCTACCTCATTGCTGGCTTCGATATCGAAGTGTCTATTTTCCTCTCCGCTGTTGCCAGCTTTGGGGGTTTTATTTTGCGCCGTTTACAAGAGAGGTCTGCCTGACTCCTCCTGGCAGCGGTCTCCTTCCCTGCGGTTGCCTCCGCTACTTCCTCCCTCTTACCTCACCTCGCTTTATTTTTCTCTACCAACACCAGACAAAAACCTTCTCCCCTTCACCACCCACCGTCACCGTCACAAACTTCTCTGTCAACAACAGAGAGCGAAAACCCCCCAAAACTCCTCCACCGATAATTCTTGCGAAGGAATCTTTCTCATTTCGTCTGCCACCTTTTGGCAATACCCTGACTTATTTTCTGCAACGTATTGACTCTTCGGCAAGCCACGGTTCGCAAGGCTGCCCGCCATGTCTACGCCTCCCTCCACGGGTGTCACTCCGCAGCGATACTCGCCTACCGCGATGCCCGTCTTCGAAGAGGAGAACATCAAGCAGTCACCTCAGTCGGCTGACAACGTAAGTACTAACAATCTCCTTGGTCTTTTGCGTCGTTGAGTGCGCCTGTGCTCCTCGATTATCTAAGGAACGATGTTTATCGAGCAGGGCGATGCCCGGCTGAGTCCGCATGATCACTGAACTGACTCGGATAAAAGGACCACACGGCTGTCCGCCAGAAGCCTGACGTTTCGCCTCTTGCTTCTTCCAAGCCGGTCAATCAGAATGCTCTGAAGGTTGGTTCTTTCGCCCGTCATCTGTTGCCTCGCTCACAGCGAGAACAGAAGATGACCAACCAGGAGCCCGCCACCATTGCTGGCACGAACCCCATGGATATGCTGCTTGCCAAGCTTTCTGAGCAGGAGGCCGCTCTTAACCAGCAGGGCGAGGCGATTAAGAATTCTGACGACGCACTGTACACACGTGGCATTGATCAGGCTTCTTCTGCGAGCGTCTCCGTTCCCATTACCCCGGCTACCGACACTTTTCCCAGTACCGCTCAAACGACTCGTGCTGCGAGCGCTACTCTTAAGGAGAATCGCGGCAACATGGATGAGCTTCTTCGGCTCAAGATGGAACTTGCCAAGGCGCAGAACAAGATCAATCGCCTCGATCATGAGCTTTCTCAGACACGTTCCATTAAGCAGGAGGACGACATCATGCAGCCAGTGCCCTCGGCTCGATCTGCCATGCTTGCACCTGAGAACGCCTGGGGTCCCAGCGATGACAACTGTTCGGATGCAGGCGCGCCCTCTGTCGGGGGTTTCAATCGCACCCGAGGCATTTGGGGCAACTCGAGAGCCCCTTTTTCCAACAACAGCGCTGCTGTTCCGGGTCCCGACTCGCAGTCTATGCCGGCAGAATGGTATCCAGGTGGTCGAGGTGGATTCAGTCAGCCCTACATGGATCCGGTTAGCCCTTACGGCATGGCGGACAGCTACCGCGGAGACCGCATGAGCGTCGATACTGAGGTGTTCTCCCGTCCTCCGAGCAGCCGGCGCAACAATCGCTTTGACAACAGCCGCTGGCCATCCCCTCAGCCGTATGGTGGCTCCAACTATGGCTCGAACTACGGCTTTGCTCCCCCGCCCGGCCCATTTGGTTCCATGGTTGGTGGTCCGGGTGCCGCTGGAAGCAACATGGGCTCCGACATGTATCAAGGCTACAGTCAGCAGTCCATGGCAAGCCAGCTTTCACCTCATGCCACCGAATTCACTGCCAATTCTGGCTGGAAGAATGAGGTAGGTCTTGAGGGTCAGAGAAAGGGTGCTAAGTCCAGCAGACTGACGTCTCGTCCTGAACAGACCATCGCTACAGAGGGTCAGACGTACCTCCCGACCACCGAGCCCCTCAACTATCGCCGCCTGTTGGACCGCAATGTCAACTGCAACTAGAAGTACATCGTTGACAAGATCGTCTGCAACAATGATCAGCAAGCTTCTATCTTCCTGCAGCAGAAGCTGAAAGTCGGCACGCCCGACCAGAAGTATGAGATCGTTGAAGCCATCGTCGCTCAAGCCTACCCTCTCATGGTCAACCGCTTCGGAAACTTCCTAGTCCAACGCTGCTTTGAACACGGAACTCCCGAGCAAGTCGTCAAGATCGCAGAGGCCATTCGTGGCAACACCCTCAATCTATCCATGGACCCTTTCGGCTGCCACGTCGTTCAGAAAGCATTTGACTCCGTCCCTGAGGATTACAAGGCCATCATGGTTCACGAGCTTCTCCGCCGTATCCCGGAGACTGTCATTCACCGCTACGCTTGCCATGTTTGGCAGAAGCTGTTTGAGCTCAGATGGTCCGAGTCCCCGCCTCAGATCATGAAGTTCGTCAACGAGGCGCTCCGCGGCATGTGGCACGAGGTCGCCCTTGGAGAGACTGGAAGCCTGGTCGTCCAGAACATATTTGAGAACTGTCTCGAGGAAGACAAGGTGAGACAAACTATCCATTATTCGCCGTTCTTGGCTAACTGATGCATCTCCCAGCGCCCCTGCATCGAGGAAGTCCTCGCCAATATCGACATCGTGGCTCATGGTCAATTTGGCAATTGGTGTATTCAGCACATCTGCGAGCATGGTGCCCCAGCTGATCGCTCTCGGGCCATCGATCATGTCATTCGTTACGCCGCAGAGTACAGCACTGATCAGTATGCCTCCAAGGTCGTTGAGAAGTGTCTCAAGATTGGCGGTGGAGAGTTCCTTGGCCGTTACCTCGACCGCGTCTGCGAGGGCCGAGTCGATCGTCCTCGCATCCCCCTCGTTGACATTGCCAGCGATCAATACGGCAACTATCTGATTCAGTACATCCTCACACACGCTGGCATGCAGCACCGCGAGATCGTCGCTGCTCACATTCGCAAGCACATGGTTTCTCTCCGCGGATCTAAGTTCGGCTCCCGCGTTGGCATGCTCTGCACCAACCCCGCTGTTGCTACTCGCCCCGGTCCCGGTGTCGGTCCTGGCATGGGTCGCATTGCTGGCGCTGGCCCTCGCTTTGCTAGCAGCAACAGCTACCGTTGAACTGTTTTTCTCGACCTTCCAGAGCTTGTCGCAATATTCATGATATCGTCATCAGTCGCCCCAGTCCGCTTCTGCGTCACTCTTGTCCTCGCAACTACTTCCTCACAAGCATACCCTGATTTTCCCTAGACCTGACGAAGTCATCGCACCAGCAGCATTTGTCTGTGCTTACAAAACATTTTCCCCTGCCATTAATTTACAGATCAGCTGTCATCCTACGCTTGGCAAGTTATCACTTGTCCGAGTGCATTGGACACCACATGGTTATGGATTTTGCAATATGGAGGAGGTGCGTCAGTGTAACCTCGAAACCCAGTGTGGGGGCATTGGAGTTACATGATGAAGCCCGACCAGAGTGCTATCTATACATGGCGGTTCATCGACCCATCAGCAAACCCTAGATGCGTTCCCGGTTTCATCAATCAGCTGGCATAACAACTCAGATAACGAAGGTGGACAACTAGGCGAGCATGGAATATCAAAACATGAAAGTCAATGATTGTATGTAGTATTTGTTACATTCCAGAAACTTTGGAGTGTGCTTTGGTCCAGATTGGACAGCATTTGCGGAGGTCCTCGATCAACATTAGGTAGTTTCCCAAGAAAATATTCACTTACACTGGGTTTTCCACTGTGATTCCTCCCGAACATCTCTTTTCCGGAGCGTTGAAGTATTCTTCTCGTCTTGCGTTACTGATACCATACGCCATTCAATCCGCAAACACCCATTCGTACGCCGTCGCAGATGCCTCCTGTCTACCAAACGCCACAAACATGTGTCTCTGCCTTCAGTGGAGACTTTACGTTTCCTTGACCACCTTCTCACCCTCAGGTGCTGGCATTTCGTCTAGTGGGGGGAACTCTGCATCAACTACGGATGGTTTCTCGGTAGCTTCCTGCTCTACGGCTGGGACGTCCTTCTCCCATGGCTTCTTGGGCACCGCACGCGTGCCAAACGGCTTCACAGACTAGCTTAAGGTCAGTAAGAGGCAGGAGAAGAGTCCATGGAAGTGAGGACTCACCGCATCCCTGACTACGGTGTCGGGAATCTGTCTGATTCCCGGAATAGGTATGCCCTTCTGTAACATCTGCAGCATCTCCGCGAACCCCACCGGATACGCTGGCTCGCCGGCGGCATCGGACCCAGCGACTTGCGAAGGAACCTTGCGCTCCACGTACAAATCTGCTTTCGGGGCCGCCGCTTGCCACGATGGTGTTTCCTCTGCGTCGGCCCCGTCTTTGGCGTCAGAGTCGGTCTTGAGGTCACTGAGTTTGGAGGCGAGATCGTCCGTAGTCGTCGACGACGGAGCGCCGGCGCCGACTGCTGTGGTCTGGGACTCGTGTTCTCCCGGGAGGACGTCGGGTGGTGTGTGGTCCGGGTGTCGCGCGAGCCAATCTTTGTACTTGTTGAAGTCGATCGTCACGCCGATGCGCGAGGCGTAGTAGAAGATTCGGGCGTGTGTTGCGAGTTCGGAGGGGGTTCCTTTGGGGTTTTCTGTGTTCGGATCTCCGAGAATCGCGGACAGGCCGGACTGAGATTGCGATTGTTAGTTAACCATGTCGAGATATGTCGGGGGTTGGCCCCCCCCTGGGGAGGGGGGGAGCGGCTCGGGTTGCGCCGGAGGGAGATGGATACCAGGAACATCTTGTCCTTCTTCCACGGGTACGTATCGAAGGCTTTGAACATGCCGTCTTCGTCGATTATCGCGCGAATGCGCTCTGCGCCGGAGAGAGTGGTCATTGTGCTTAGCTGTAGTTTGCAAAGGGAGTGGTGACCTGGGAGCTAGTTCCCTTGACGTCGTTGCCGAGGTGTTGCTGGAGAGGTCGGGGGGGAGCTTGGGGAGGTGCGATAAGATAAGCGGAGGGAATGTACCCCGCATCCGGGGCTGTTCCGGTTTTATGGAGACTTTGGAGCCGTTGGCCGATTGGGAGGCCGGCGGTTTTGACGTGCGCGAATTCTCGGGACTCAGCATCACATTACACCAGGGAACTCAATGCTTCATACGAAAATTTTCAATGCAGGTTTTTTCGGATACTCCCTTCCTATTTAAAGGTCCCCACGGTCGATCTATATATTCAAAGGTGAGCCTGCGGAACTTGAAATGAACCCCGCGGCATCGGGCCGGTTTCGTCGTGCCTTGTCGGTATCCGATGCTCCTCAAAAAAAAAAGCGTACACCAGTATTTTAACTCTTCAATGGAGCTACACTAACTTCTTGGAGAAATGATATTTCACCCATCGATCACTACTGCTGTCCCTGGTCTTCTTCGCAGCATTTGTTGCATGTTCAACGCTTGCGGCGCTTCTGGCTGCATTCTTCAAATCTGTGGCTCAGCCTAGTACAAAATAATGCTGTTTGTATCGCATCCCTCACCGAATCCAAGTAACCAATACCCGGGCTTGCGGTTTGATCGTGTGGCCGTGTCCGTCAGCGGACGCTTACGGCGATCCTGATATACTGATCGATTGTTTGTCTGCAAGCTTTTCCACGGCTCGGCGGGTCAAAATTGTCAACGCGGTAATAGGTTGCTCTAGGAAGCCCTCAACCTCGTCTAGGAGTTTTGGGGGGTTCGTGAGGTGCCGCAGTCGTGTAGTCGGTGGGGCGCTACTTCATGGCGCGGAAGAACGTAGTCATCGCAGACAGTACTTTATGGCACGAAATAGCTGGAAATCGGGAAGTATTGACACATCAAAGAAGGGAATGCGGCTATGCTCCTATTACACACAACACACCAAAGGTACGTCTAAGAACTGCAACTGCACTGGATAGCCCGCTTCAACTTGGGGACATCTCCAATCCACCTGTCCTCCTCTTGCTTATCGCCCTTGTATTCCTTGCCCTCAAACTTCTTGCCATCCCAACTGTCCGCGAACGGATTCAGAGCCATATGCATAACCCTCCTCAACACGTCCCTCTCATCATCCTTCTCGACCCTCTTGATAATCTCATCAAGAACCCAACCACGGGGAACGAAATTGGGGTTGACGGCCCTCATAGCCGTCTCCCTCTCCGCATCCTTATCCTCGCCCCAATCCTCGACGACGCGCGCACGCCACTTGCCGAGCCACTCACCAACGTCGGAGCGCCCCTTGTCGGTCACACCCTCGTTGTGGAAGAAACGCCCGGCGACCTCGCGACGGCCTTCCTGCTCGACAATCTCAGAAAGCTTGACGGTGCTGAGGCGGCGGAAGAAGTGGTTGAAATCCAACTCGTGCGTCTCCATCGTATCGAGGATCCCGCTGAAGAGCTCGTCGAAGTCGCTGTCCTTGAAGTTCTTGAGACCCACGCGCAGCGTCATGAGGTGTTTATACTCCGCCAGGAAAAGCGCCTTGTACTCCTCGCCGACCTGCATGATCAGCTTCTCCGCCCTGCCAACGAGAGTCTCGGCCTGGCTCTCTTCAACTCCCTGGTTGACGAAGGCATCCTCGTCCACACCGGCTCCCGCGCCAATAAGCTCACCCAGCGCCTCGCCAAATCGAACCAGGTTCCACC
This sequence comes from Colletotrichum euphorbiae, assembly GCA_037178605.1. Classification (NCBI taxonomy): domain Eukaryota; kingdom Fungi; phylum Ascomycota; class Sordariomycetes; order Glomerellales; family Glomerellaceae; genus Colletotrichum; species Colletotrichum euphorbiae. Next base: position 78,717 of record JAXCEF010000037.1, on the reverse strand, counting down.
AGATAATCGTCGGTTGGTTGCGGTAGCTATACCTCAGCATGTAGTCATCGTGGTTCGGGGTATACGCCGGATCAAAGTTATCCATGAACGCAAACGGGCCAAAGTCGATGCTCAGCCCCATGATGGACGTGTTATCCGTGTTGAGTACGCCGTTCATGAAGCCGTAGGCCTGCCACTTGGCCACCGTTAGCGCATTGCGGCGCGCGACCTCGCGGAAGAGCCTGGTGAACCGGTTCTCGGCAGAATCGTCCGGTCCTTGGATCTCCGTTGCCGGAACGCCGCGCTTGGGTTCCGGAGACTTGGTCGGCTCATCCGGATTCTCGAGGCGCGCAGGGAGAGCTTCCCAGCCGCCGAGGACGTCCTCGGCAACGTAGGTTGCTAATGTGCGGAGGAGGGCGCGATCGCCTCTCGCGCGGGGAAGGTCGAAGTTGCCGATGCGGATCCAGGACTGCGCAAAGCGCAGGACTATGGCGCCCGGCTCAAGTGTCTCGCGGTGGACCCTGGAGTTCGGGAGGAGAGTGAGGGAGAGGGCGCGCGTGGTGGGGATGCCGAGGGCGTTGAGCGCTTCTGAGACAACGAACTCGCGGATGCTGGATCGTAGAACGGCCTTGCCGTCTGCGAAGCGCGAGTAGGGTGTGATGCCCGCGCCTTTTAGCTGCAACTCGTATCGGACCTTGGACTCGGGGTTCGTGATCTCGAACAGAGAAATGGCACGTCCGTCACCGAGTTGGCCGGCCCATTGTCCGAATTGGAATCCACCATAACACTGCGCCCAGGGATATCCGCCCTCCAGCTTCTCCTCGTCCCAGCCATGTAACCTGTTCCCGGCGACAGTCTGCTTGAACTCCTCCGTCTCCTCATCGCCATCCTTTATCCCAATGTCGCGCAGCGCAGCGGGACTGACGGCAAGCAGCTCCGGGTTCTCCGCAGTGGCTGGGCGCACCCAGGTGAAGGCTGCTCCTCGGACCTGACGCGGACCGATTTGGTCGCGGGGTGTCTTGTGAGAATCGGCGGGTGTTGGGAACAAGGAATCGGCGGGTAGGGAAGAGGTGTAGTGCCACGTCTTTGGCAGTTCGGCTAGCGGGAGGCGCTTCGACGTCGGGCCGGACCCGTTTGAGATTGGGGCGGCCATGAGGGGTTTTATGCAGGCTTTCGAGACGACTCTGTTGGAGAGGAGTCTCGAGATCATATACGCGGATTGGAGTCAACGGGTGCGATGCGAATTATAACGATGACAAGCGACGACTATTGTGAAAGACGGATTACAAGTAATGGGGTATCATTTGATGTGGTGAAATAATGCAGTAAACAGTCAAGCCACGGAGAAAAGTACCCGTATTTGCCAATGATGATAATGGTGCGTAGTGTGAGCCGTCTGAAGCCCGTCGGTGATGAATTGTCAACCTCGGAGGCTTCGCTGAGTGGCGATTCCATGGGGGCAAGTTTCCATGCTGACCTAAGCTGGGGTAATTGCGCACCCGGATAGAACCTCGGCGACCTACTTTTCGCCATTCAGCTCAACGGATTCCGGGGTCAACTCCGATTCCGATCACGGAGTGACAACTTGTATGAATAATGTCAATTCCAAACTCCGTGATACTCTTACTCTGTCACGGCTCAGGTCCGACGGTGCCGTTGCCGCCGTTTGTAAGGTCGGCCCGTGTGCCGGCCGACGGTGCAGTCACGCAAGATCTCCGGAGGTGTCGTCATCAGGCCTGGGGTTTCACTCAGTACAAAAAAAATCCCCGCGCTCGTGCATTTCCAGCGCTCCACGTCCTGGAAGACAAGTAGGTGGGGCTCTGGAACAGTGCCCGGTGCTGAGGTCCAGTGCTGTGAAACCCAGGAGCAAACAGGCGGGGGCATGGGTTGCCCCGTGCTGATACTCCGAATTGGTAATTACTGTGGGGATGATGTCAATGGTCAATGACGATCCAAACATGCAACGGCGAGTGGTGGCCCGGCTTGCTGCATGTTTTCGAAGCGAGGAAAGACAAACGCCCTGGGCAAACACTGATTGCTCTATCCCTCACCGTCTCGTCCCATCGCCCCTGACGCAACGGCTTAATTTCCACATGCTCTTCTGAAAGAAAGTAACCATAGCTCCATCTGATCAGAAAAATAATAACAACCTCTGGCGCTATACCTCAAACACCCTCTCCTGACGTCTTTCCAACCCGCCGTGTGTTCACGAGAATAATATCCAAGCTACCTGCTACAACCTCATCTTGGATTCGTCATCACTCCATTCCACGACCCCTCAATCCACAGCTTTACTCGCGCAAAATGAACTCAGTTCTCTCGACTTTCAAGCCTGATGCTTCGGGCACACCCCCGAAGCAAGTGCCCTACATTCCATGGCTCAAACTCAATGACGGAAAAGAGATCCCTATGGTATGTCAAGGAAAGTCTCATTTGTTGTTCGAGAGGAGGGTCCGTCGTCAACAGCCCCCAGGCGGAGCAGGCGGGAGGAACCGCTCATGCGTGTCAGCACCGTACCAGTCGTCGCGTGGGATCGATCTAGTCAACAAATTGGTCGATTCGCTTCGCTACCACAGCCCTGCAACTCAAGATTGCGAACCGATGGGACGATGTGATGGGTTGCTGACGTATCCCTAGCTCGCGTACGGGTTGGGCACGGCCAACTACAAGACCGGCGGTGCGGGATTCGATGAGAAAATCGTTGACAACACCGTCATGGCCATCAAGCTCGGCTACCGCCATCTCGATGGTGCGGAAGGTATGTGAGCCCCAATCTGCCATCGTCATCGCGCATCGCGAAAACGCTCTGACGTGAGCTAGTCTACGGAAACGAGGAGGAGCTCGGTGCCGCCATCAAGAAGGCGGAGAAGGAGGGCGTCCCCAGGGAGAAGCTTTACATCACTGCGAAGATCGCAGGTAACAAGAAGCAAGACACCGAGGAGGCATTCACTCGTACCTTGAAGAAATTGGGTCTCGAATACGTTGACCTGTACCTGATTCACGCTCCCTTCTTCGCTGACAACCCTGAAGAGCTTCAGCAGAAATGGGCCGACTTCGAAAAGATCAAGGAGTCGGGCAGAGCTAGGTCGATTGGTGTTTCGAACTTCCTGCCAGAGGATGTTGAGGCTATCCTGAGGACTGCCAAGATCCCTCCTGCCATCAACCAGATCGAGTACCACCCTCACCTGCAGCACGGAGACCTGCTGGATTTCCACCGCAAGAACAACATCGCTGTTTCGGTGTATGCCCCCCTGACTCCGATCACCTCAGATGTTGACAGTCCCGTTCGGACCATCTGGGCCAACCTGTCCAAGAAGTATGGTGTCAGCGACTCCGTTATCGGACTCAGGTGGTGCATCGATCAAGGTCTCGTGACCATTACGACCTCTTCCAAAGAGGAGAGACTGCAGAGCTACCTGAATCATCTTCCTGCTATTAAGTTGACGCCTCGGGAGGTGAGCGAGATCGCCGAGGCTGGCAAGTCCAAGCACGTTCGAGGATTCTGGAAGGACAAGTATGATCCTAGAGACACTCGCTAAGAGTGTGATTCCTTGTTGGTATTCTGGCGATTGCAGCTAGGTGCACAATCTGATTCTGGGGCGTATTCTGTAGTACTAGGCCCATTAAACCTAATTCAGAAGTAGTACATAGCCTGCTGTTCACGATCGTATCACTTTGCCTCGCACCGCCAATATGTCAGTCGATGTGGAAACTAATGACGAACATCTCCTGTCACTGGCACTGGCCTCGTTAAAGCTCGTCGTCAGATTCAGTTTCGCTACCTGCAGGCGGCGGAGGGTTTGCTGGGGCCTGCTTCTTTTTGGCAAAAGGCAGAGCGCGCTTTGGGGGGGGAGCTGGCTTGGGCGTCTCTTGTGCCGGTGAACGCTGCTTAGCCGGTGCTCTACTCTTGGATGCAGATGCTACTGGCTCGTCATCGTCATCATCCTCGCTGGCAGTTGCGTCTTCATCCTCGGTCGTATCCCGCTCCTGATCAGACCCACTTGCCGCTGGCCTGATGGCGACATCAACCTCCATATCCTCGAAGCCGTCGTCGGAGTCATCCTCTTCTTCGATTGACGCGGGTGCTGCCTTCCTCTTAGCAGGCCGGGACTTGGCGGGAGCACGCTTGGCCTTGTGGCTCTGTAGATTTGGTTCCTGCGTTGGGTTCTCCTCCTTCACGACAGGCGACGGCACTCTCGCCGGGTGGGCGGAAGCAGAAGCTAGAAGTTTTTGCTGCTGGCGAATCTTAACCTTTTTCTCGTTCAACAGGTCGCGGAACTTCTCTAGCAGTTCCGTCTCATTGGCCTCCTTGGCCGCAACTAGCTCCTCGAGATGTGCTTTGAGCTCGCGCACGGTTTCTTCGAGCTGACTGGCTTTGGCGGTTGCTGAAGCTACAGCTTCCTTCGCCTCGTTCGCGGTCTGTACCGACAGGCCACACCAGTCGTACAACTCAATCAACTCGCGTGGGCTGTGGCTCAACTCAATGGCGCCAAGACGTTGCTAATGACCAGTTACTAGTCTGATTTTCGGGAAGCAAGGCTGGCGAGTGGTTCAAACTATTGACACTTACTGTGAACTCCTTCCCCTTTTTCCTAACTGTCAGCGTGATGGATGATTCATCCTCAACGGAGGCGACAACCTCAATGTCGTCGGCCGGATCTTGCCTGATGACGGAGGTCAAAATTGCGACCCATTCTTCCTCCGAACAGGGGCTGTTCCTGACGCGGAGAGACGCGATTTTTTCATGACGCACTGCGGAGAAGCTGTTAGCATCGCTGTCGCTCTGCGATGATATCAGGGCACGAGTTCGCCGCATGAAACAACATCGGTCAAGACCCACTAAGCCGGGCCGCGGTGATCGTCAACCAGGGAAGGGAATGACGAACGCTCAACTCACATGAGACGGCATATGGCTCCACGCCATCGGTTCCCACCAACTTAACATCCAAAGCCTTGGAACGAGTCGGCGTCGCCTGGACAATGACAAACGCGCCTTCCTTGTCTGACCGGGGAAAGCGGAGAACGTGGCCGGATGCCATGGTTGTTGAGCGAAATAGAGTGCACTCTCTGTTTTCCGAGATCAAGAAATGGCGTACGGAGCGAGCGTATCTGATGGGCTTCGCAACTGTTGACTATCGGGGTGGAATGTCGGAATCTGAACCAGGCTAAGACCCAAACAGGTGCCCACTGAAGATCTCGTGGTTCTGTTATCCGTAGCGTCTTCGTCTTGGTCTTCGTTCTGCGTCGTCGTCAGGATATTGGGTATGTATGCTCTTAAGGTATCTCAAATATCCAAAAGGAAGGCATTTATCTGAGTCATCGGGGTGTTGAGGGTCTTGAGGGTCCTGAGGGTTCTGAGCTGGGAACAACGTTAGGCAGCTGCCTGTGGCGCTCAGACAGGCAGCGAATTGTGAGATTTGCGCCGGCGCTGACGGGTAGACGAACGACGGATAGCCTCAGGCAGCCGAAAGTGAGCGTGCAGGTACCAAACCTTCTTTGATACTTCCTATCCTAGAGCCGGAAACGGGGCGACGGACAGGAACGCTGGGAGTTGTGCTGCGTAAACAGTTGCTTTGGTGTGCAAAGTGTCACTCATAACAAACATAAACAGCCGGACCCTCTGCTCCGAGATGATGCCCAGTTGGGTTATACAATGCGGGAAAGGTCAGTACTTTAATATTGAAACTAAGAATCCATATCGAAAGCATTATTGCCCATAGTGAAACAGACGGGACGGGGCTATTGCCAGCCCTTGATTTGATACCATCGTCCTTTCCCTACCCGTAAGCTGGAAAAAAGTCCCTTCCTGCCCTGCCACTGTGGACGAGGAAAGGAAAGGGCTGTCGCGCTTCGCACGCGTCAGAATCGTGCAAGTACAGTACATACAACCGTCCCCGCATCCAATAGCCGTTGTCCAATCGTGTGGTTGTCTTATGTACCCGCTATATCACATGGCTCCCTGGAAAAATTCGTGATTCACTGGCGAGAGAAAGAGAGCCCTGCAGCCGGGGTCCCGTTCTCCCACCTGTTCTGCCCACTTCATTCTGCGCAGGTCATCGGGCGTTCCACCAGGATTGTCAGTCGGAATCTGTAAGTACCTCACTTCCATTGTCGGGTTACTTGAGGAATTGTTATCCCCGCGCTGATACGCATGGAAAGTAAGAAAAAAACGGATCGAATGACACTATAACTCAGAGATCAACAGCAGAGTTTCTGTCAAGCAGGGTAAAAATAATTAATCCAGCGTCACCTGTCCACGCTACAGTGCAGTGCATGCCACGCAAGTATCTACTTTATGGAGGTACTCTGGAGTTCTAGTGGATTCCCAGCAAGCAACACCAGCCACCCACCACACCACCCACAGGTGCTCCTGCATCCTGTACACCACGGGGCTGCCCTGGGACCACCCACCCTCCTCGCGTTGCTTGGCTGGCCAAATCCATCCCCCCCAGCTTCCCAGCCATTTTTGCTTCGCTCGTCCAACAAGGACGCCAATCCTGTCGTTCCCCCGACCTTACGACTGCTCTGATCTCATTCTACTCCAATTCGACGAACGTTATCCTCCGAAATATTGCACCCTGACGCAAACTACCCTTACGAACGCCCTCTTGGATGACCTCCACTTGCTCTGCATCTGTTTGCGTCTCTGGCAAAACATCCTACCAGTAGCCGACACATCGCACATTCCCCAAAACGTCAATACCGACACAAAACAATCCACGCTGCCATTTGTACCTCACCCTCCCACCGAACGAAAATCTTTTGCGCACGCCGCAACTCTCCTCGAACCACCCAACTCGCTCGCGTGGACCCGTACGAAAGATTATGTTGACTGGCCAGAGCTGCTGTCATTTGTTGACGATATGATCTTGCTTCATTGACAAGCAGAACAGCGCTGTCGGACGACGACGGAAAGGAAAGACGGACAACGACGACGCCGACTACGCCTATGAACTCAATTCCACTTCTGCGCTCGCGAAAACAATTCTACTTACGAAAATATGGAACCACTACGCCTCAAGCCACGCCTGCCGGCGGCGGAGCCGGATATCGAGGACTGGGATGATGACGACTTCCAAATCGAGTCCGACGACCTCACCTTCAGGACTGCCTCCGCAACCACCAATACTGCCCCGGCTCGCCGTGACTCTGCATCCTCGCACATGTCCCTCCGTTCTGAACTTGATTCTATCATGGATGAGGAGACGCATGTACACGTCCCTGGCGACGATGAAAAGTCGACCATGGACGCAATTGCTGCAGCCACACAGGCCGGCATTCCGATACCAAAAAACGTACCATCATCTGCCCTCATGGGCGGCACTATCAAACGATTAGGGGGACGAAAGATCAAGAAGATTATTCAGGACGATTGGGAGGACGACTTGGTGCTGCCGGATTCGACCCAGGGACTTCGCATCAAGCCTCAGGACGCTTCCAAGTTCCCCGACATGCTGAGGCAAGTCAGTGGAGGTTCTAACCAAACCAGCCCTACGAAGCGCATGAAGACTCCTCCGGCCGTGTCATTGCTAGACCGAAGAGAGTCGACAAGCCGGAGAGAATCCACAGATTCGAGGACAAGCACATTATCAGGTGCTATCAACTTGGAGAGGTTTCGCGACAACGACGATGACGACGATTTTTTCGGCGATGGATCGGAGACGATCAAAGTCTCCAAGACCCGGCCACCCAAACCCATTTCACTAATCACGCCTCCAACACCTTCGAGGAACTTCGAGAAGTCGTCGGAGAAGCCCTCAGAGAAACTTTTGGACGACGACTTTGAGAATGACTTCGAGCTGCCTTCTGATGGCAAGCTGAGGCTCTCAACTCGCAAAGACATCCCCAAGACCCCATCAACACAGGCCGATGACCTGGACTGGGGTGAGGGAAGCCTTGGTACTCGCTATGGGGGCACTCGCAGAGACGCTTGCTCTAACAGAAGCTCGTCTATCTCGGCCATGAGCCCTAGTGTCTCGAGCTCATTCACAGCAGAGAGTGAGGATGAGACATTCGATGGCCTGATTCTGCCCAGTGGCCCTGTCAACTTCAATGAGAGGCTGAACAGGAGGAGGAAGCCTAGTCGCTCACCTGTTCGACCAGTTGAGGAAGAACCGTCCAACCTCAAGACGCCAAAGGCCGAAATCGAGGCAGAAGATCTCCTGGATGGTCTCGACGTCGGCGATGGCGATGTGTTCAACCCTGGAAAGCTCACGCTTCACCGCAACATTCGTTTGAACAACAACCGACCTCCAAGCCCGGCACGCCCTAAGACGGCTGTATCACTCACGTTTTCAAACAAAGCGACGACTTCGCGACTTCCACGGCCAAGCCATGAGAGAACGATGTCTGCGTTGGAACCTGTATCGGAGAGTGGTGGCCCTATCCTTTCTCGCTCGCGAAGATCTCAGTCCCGCCTGGGCCACCAATCTCAATCTTCAGTCACGAGCATTCACAGCATGCCAACTCCTACCACACCGTCTCCTGCTACTCCTCGGCGACGAGAGCTGGGTTCCAAGACATCGGCTATCTCGCTGCGCAACGAACCCACAACTACGAACTCGCAGTTGCTGAGATTTAAACGGTCTTTGCCAGCCATGAACCCGGCTCATTCACCTGCCAAGCCGGGTGTCTCTCGATTTGAGAGACCGCCTTCCAGAACTGAGGGCAACCGCCAGCAATCAGGGGTGCGACCGAAAACGCCAATCGAGAGGACCCGCCCTGCCACGGCTGAGAGCTATGCTGCTCAGCAACGACGGCCTTTCCTCCCTGCTGGGGCTTCACAATCTCAGTCGCAACACGTGACTGCGAAAACTTCTCGCACCTTCCGGCGCCATGATTCCGAGAATGCTTTGGACTCGCGGCCGATGTCGAGGGCATTTTCGAGATCGACTATGCGATCGCCTAGTCCCAAGAGACTCAATCGCCATTCGGACTATATAACCGGCGATGGGTTCTCTAGCCTCTCCTTCCGGAACATGACCAAGCCTCAAAGGACCCGGAATTTTGGCGACGGTCATGAACTGGACGGATTTGATGACTTGCCCACGTCGGCTCAGTCTGAGGCTAAATTCATTCGTCAACCTGTCAAGGCGCCAATTCGCAACAAGATGTACCAGAATGTACAGACCGAGCGGACAACGACCCCGTCCCCGGCCCCGGCATCATTTTCCTCCCCTGCGAAGTCTGATTACACGCCCCATTTTGCCCGCGATACCCAGGCTAGCCGAATTGCTCGGGAGACCTCGCTTGCCCAGCGAGCTCCATCAGGCCCACTGGCGCCTCTCGCCTCTTCACGCGTCTCGCAACTATCGTCGCGAAACTACTTCAGCCCCCTGATGCCGCAGCCTTCTGTGCGATCAAAAAAAAAGAGGAATCCTCCTCAATTAAAACCTCATCTCATATCAAACATGAACAAAGACAAGACGCCACAGCGTAAGTTCAAGAATCAGACCCTTGCAAGCTTTGAAGCTAACAACACCCCAGATCTCCAGGGCATGTTCTACAACCCCGACACGTACCGTTGGGAAGGCAACGAGAATGCCTTAAACGCGTTCGACCCACCATCCGCTTTGTCGCCGTCGATAGCATCATTACCGCATCACATGATGCGAGATAAGGAAACATCTACACCCAGGCCGGCTTTAATTACGAACATCAGCCACACGAAGGGTGTGCAGGTTGTGGGGGGAATGGTCTTCGACCCACAGAACATGTGTTGGCTGAAGCTCGGTCTACAAACAAATGCTAAGTCTGAGATCTCAGATACTATGGACGGCTTCAATGCTTTAGATGACGACGAAGATGTCTTCAAGGACATTCCAGATCTAGAGGACAACAATCAAGGTCAAGGTTACTCCAAGGACACGAGTCGCGGTCGCGTCAGCGAAGTTAAGGACGAATGGCTGGTCGGCGAAGAGTTCGACGTCGGTCCCGAGTTCATCCGCAGACAGCGAGAAGAAGAAGACAGGTGGAGGAAGAAGTGCGAGAAGTGGCTTGTCAGCAACCGAGACCGAGATGCTTGGCGTTGGGCGATCCGCGATATTCTACTATACCAGAGGGCTGCCCAGTAGACCTCATCTCACGAACAGCATTCTACTTCGGGGGGCATTTTATGCTTTTTTTCTTCTTACATAATTATTTTAATTACCCCGACTTCGACCGACAAACGAAGGCTAGGGCGAGCTACGATGGAGGCGTTCTGGGAGAAGGATTACGACGAGCAACATTTACGACGATTCCGGTGACGACTTTCTGGATTCCTCTGTATAACATACTCGAAAAAGTTGTGAATAGGATTCATGACATATGGCTTTGATGACGAAAAGTGAGTATGGCGAGGAAATGCCTACCACTACGAACAACAGGGAAGATATATGGGAAGGACTCCAATACCATCCAGCCATGGCCTGGATAGAAAGGGTTCATATCAAGACAACGCGAGAGAAACGGACTGGCTTTTACGTCAAGGTTTTGGTGCAATGGTTTTTCTCTCTTTTGGGTCTGTTGGTTTAGAGACACGGTGACGAAAAGGCCTTGTTCCACCAAGTTGGTCAATTGGCCGGCATACCCTCCATTCGGGTGGTGATGAGAGACGTCTTGATGAAAAGCTCTGCTTGGACAATTTTTAGGGTTCTTGGCGTATTGGACTAGTAATATTTTTCTTCTGTGTTCTTATCGGGCCGGATGGGCCTATTGGTGATTGTGACGTTGCATAATTCAAGGCCGCTTGAAAGACGAATGCGTAACTTCGGGTCGCTGGCACAGAAACGCAGAATGAGCTTGCATGGCATATTGCGGCTTGAACCGACGGAAACGGCGACGAACTTCTTGTCCAGAAAGAACCACTCTTTCATTCTCCAGATCCCTTTTTGAGCTCCGACTCCCTAGTAAGAGGTAATTATAATGCAACGACGACGACCTCGACCTAGCCATGATGCTCTCCTCTCGTCTACGACAACAATAAAGATATATCGAGAAACCCCTTCTCCCCCAACGGGCCCCTGTGCGAATCCTCGGTTTTGTTTTCCGTCTCTTCGTTTTACTTGCCGCCCTTCTTGTTCTTCTTTTGCTTGGGGATCTTGGCCTTGGGGCTCTTTTCTGTCGTCGTAGTCTTGTCCTCCTCAGTCTTCTCCGCCGCCGCCGCCTTCTTGCTCTTCTTCTCCTTCTTCTCCTTCTTCTCGGGCGTCTTCTCCGCAGGCTTCTCGGCAGCAGCAGCAGCAGCAGCAGCCTCGGGCTCGGACTCGGAAGTTGTCGCCCCGGCAACCTTCTCCGCCTTCTTCTCCTTGCCCTTCTTGGCCTCGGCGGACAGCGCGTTGGGGTCGAGACCTCTCCTGCGCATGGCGTTGCGCTTGGCCTTTTCGATGTACTCCTCGTCCTCGTCCTCGTCGAAGCCGCCAAAGTCGTCCTTCTTCTCGGCGCCGCTCTCGTCGTCGGTGATGGGCGTCTTGTCGACGACCTCGCCGTGCGTGACAGAAGAAGAGTAACGGTCGCCGGAGGAGGAGGAGGAGGAGGCCTTGGCGGGGGTGGGGCCGATCTTTTGGAACTTTGCGACGAAGAAGCCGTCGACGTTGTAGGTGTGCGGGTAGTAGCGGCGGGTGAGCTTGAGGGAGGGGTCGAACTTCTTGCCCATGTAGCTCGTGAAGCCCTCGCGACCGAAGGGGAGGTTGGTGTCGACGAGCTTGACGTTGGGGCGGCGGGAGAGGGCGTATGCGACGACGGCCTCGCTGAAAGTTTTGTTAGTACATCTTTGCGCGAAAATGGGTAGGGTCTGAGATGACTTACTTCTCCTCGACTGTCACCGAACACGTGGAGTAAACGATGTAACCGCCGGTCTTGCTGTGATGGTTGACAGAGTCGATCGCCGCGAGAATAAGCTGCTTCTGGGTATGCGGGAGCAGCATGAAATCCCTCTCGGTCTTGTTCGTCTTGACGCTGGCATCCTTGGCAATGACACCGGTACCAGAGCAAGGAGCATCGAGAAGCACACGATCGAAACCACCCATGGGCTTGGGGAACTCTCGAGCGTCGTAGTTGGAAACGACGACGTTGCGGGCACCCAGACGGTGAATGTTACCGATCAGACCCTTGGCACGCTTCTTGCTGGGATCGTTGGCGACGATGATGCCGGTGTTCTTCATCATCGCGGCCATGTGCGTCGTCTTACCACCGGGGGCGGCGGCCATATCCAGCACGCGCTCGTTCTCCTGAGGCTCGAGGGCCATGACGGGGAGGAACGAAGAGGCAGCTTGAAGGATGTAGTGGCCGGCGAGGTACTCGGGGGTGGCACCGAGGGGAACGTTGGACTCGAAGACTTGCAGACCGACCTTGGACCACTTGCCGACGGGCTCGAGGGTGACACCGCGGCCGATCAGGGACTGCGCGAGATCGCGACGGTGGGTGCGGAGCGTGTTTGTTCTCAGGACGACGGGACGGGCAGACTCGTTAGCCTCGAAGAAGGCGAAGGCCTCGCGCGGGGAGAACAGGTTGAAGAGCTTCTCGGCGAGGTACTCGGAGTATCCGTAGTACGCGCAGATGTCCTTGATGAGCTGGGAAGTGTACTCGGCGCGCGAGCGGCCCTCCTCGTGGAGTTTCGCAAAGTCGTCGAGCACTCTGATGTTCTCGGTGATTCTGGTTCTCAGGAGCTGCAGATCAGGCGCGAGCAGGCCCTGTGTCTTGGCGTTGAGCTCGTCGTCCGAGTCGTCCAGGATATGCGGCTTGTCGCCGTCGATGTTGGTCTGCAGACCCATCTCCTCCAGTTCAGCCTGCGCATCCGCTTCCTCCTCGGCGAGCTGTTTGTCGAGCCGCCTGGCCAGACCCTCGATGTTGGCCTTTGTGAGCTTCTCCTCGCCTTCCGAGTCGTCTTCGTCCTCCGAGAACATGTGCTTTCCGCCGCCCTGCTCCTCGTCCGAGTCGACAACGGAGTCGTCATCTGAACCCAAGAAGTCGTCGCCCAGACCACCCGCCTCCAGATCAGAGAACTCGTCGGCCTCGTCGTCCATCTCAGAGTCGTCGTCGCCGCCGGGCGCCGCCGTGAAGTCGCCGAGGTCATCGTCGTCGGACATCTCCTCGTCCGATTCGGGTTCGGGCTGCTTCTTGCCCTTCCTTCCGTTCGCCTTGGGCGCAGGCTTGGCCGGTGCCGCGGGCTTGGCCTTCTTCGAGTCATTCTTCTTCGCTGCGGCGCCATTGGCCTTGGGCGCGGGTTGCTTCGTCGTTCTCCTCTTCTTCGTCTCGGGGGCCTCGACGGGTTCGACTGGAATACCGGCCTTGCGCTTCAACCTCGCAAAGTGCGCCTCCGACAGGGTTTCAGGAGGACCCTGCTTCTTCATACGGCGTCCGACACCCATCTTGACCGGTCACTTCGAGTCGAACGGAGGCAATGGGAGAAAGAAAAAAGGGTATAATATTGGTTTGGGGTTGTAAGATGTACAACGCCGACTTGACGAGGCCGCTAGAAAATTACTGCAGCAACAAGACTGGTCCCCTCCAAAACTTTTTTTTATCGAGCACGGGCCAAGTCCCGATAAGAATCCTATCGGGCCAAAGCCACGGCCGGTCGCCCAGAACGTTCGTGCTCCACACTCCCAGCTCCGCCCCGCCATCCATCCCTCGTTGCGCCAGGTGGTGAGCAGTAAGGTCGCCCGCAGCCAAGCCCGAAGACACCGGACGCAGTTCATCAACCTCGCCCTCGTCTCTAACCTTTACCATTATACCCTACGAATAGCTATACACTAGCTATCCAAACTCAAACCGACGACACTCTCAACAAGACCGTCTCGAGACCCTTCCGCACCGAAACGTAATCACCTGCAAACGCAACCATGGCTGAAGTCATCTTTGCCAGACAGTTCCTGTCAACCTTGCAGTCGCGGCCGGTCAAGCTGTCGGCCGATCACGTCGAGGATGCTAAGAACTTCCCGGCTCGCCCTCCCGTAAGTCGCATCGGTGTTACCGCAGCGGGGCAATAGCTAACCGTTATGCAGTACATCCTGCCCAAGATGCCCAAGGCGATGAGCAAGCCCACGACCCTCGCACCCGGCCAAGAACGAAGCATCACCGTCTCCCTCAAGTCCCTCCGCAACCCGCCTCTGGACATCAAGCTGTCTTCTCAGCCGCTCAACACCTCCATGCTTGACATCAAAAACCAAGTCGAATCGCAATCACGGATTCCTGCAGACAAGATGAAGTTGTTGCACAACAAGAAGCCGGTCCCAGACAGCAAGGTTTTGAAGGATTTAATCACGGACACCCAGTCTTCAGTGGAATTCTCCGTCATGGTTATCGGCGGAGCGGCTGCTGTCAAGCCTGTTGAGGCTGAGATTGCGCCTGTCGCGAACAACCCCGCACAAGGAGATATTGGCGAAGCTGCACTGGAAACGGCAGAGTTCTGGAGCGATCTGCAGGGCTTCTTGTTGCAAAGACTCAAGGACGAGAAGAAGGCTGGGGAGTTATCGGCGCTGTGGCGCTCAACTTATCAGGCGAACAAGTCATGATATAGCACCACACGAAGCGGGACGAAAAAAGGCATAGATAATGATTTAATAAAGAAGTGATTCTGTCGTCGGGCAACATCAAGAATGCTCTGCATTCCAGCATGAGATGTCTTTTTTCCTATGGCAATGGGTTTGGTATAACCAGGCGGGCAGCCAATTCTGGAAATTTACTTGTGTCACGCCCCAGAAGAAACTCGGCGTTGGAAAGCTCTCGGTCCCGAAATCATCAGGGAATAAAGTGGCTTCTCCATATTTCGTCGTAAACTCTCCATGATCGTCGTCAATCGTCCCGGAAGACTGCAGCCGCCAAAGTGTATGCTCCGTCTCGCGTAAGGAAGGGGAATTTGGGTAGAGAGAGATAACGAGAAATTTAACCAGCCATGCCCTTGCTGACAGTCTTGAGGATGGTGTCGTACTCGATGTCATCCGGGTCGTTGGCCTGGAGCTCGGTCGCAATGCCGGTCAAAGAGCGCTTAAGAGCCTCCTTGGACGAGGCGTAGACCATCTTGGCCTTGGCGGTGTTAGCAACAACAGCAATTAAATTGCATAAGCATGCGAACTGACCATAACACCGGCATCATCGGGAGACCAAGCAAGGAAGGTGATTTTGTTGCTGTTATCGGGTTAGCTTCAAATGCGTCCATGGCAGGTGTGGTGCGGGGCTGCATACCGCTCACCCTCGCCAGAAGCAAGGCTGTACTCGAAGTCGTAGACGGCGTAGCGGGGGCCCTTGCCGACGGCACCCTGATGCATTGTTAGCATTGTCCTCGAGCTTTACAGTGTCACCGGGGGCAGTTCCGTACGCTCTTGGTCTTGGAGGTAGCGTTGATCAGCTTCTCGCGGAAAGCCTCCCAGTCCTTGTTGTCCGAAGCCTCCTCGACGACAATCTCCTTGTTGTCATCCGACAGCTTGTAGATGATGTACTTGTACTTCTTGGAGAGCTTGAGGTCGTTGTAGGCCGTTATGCACTCCTGAGAGACGGTCGCTCTGGTTGGGGGGAAGACCGGTTAGCAACTGCCGCATTCATTTTCGCGCCGTAGAGATAGAGCCAGCTTGTCCTGCTCTGCCGGGGATCGTCATCGAATGAGCGGGATTCAATCGCCCATCAAACGTCGTCGGCGCGGGAGGTGAGGCTCTGCGGAAGGGGGGAAACCAACCCGGATTGAGACTGCGCTGGTGATTAGAATGATATTCGGTGTAGACGGCTGATCCTTGGAAGCTAAAGTAACTCACCATGATGCTGGTTTATGGCGGGGGTGTGGCAAGGAGAGAATGGCGGGAAAGTGGGCTGAGAGCAGATTAGCAACTAGGAGAAAAGGAAGAGAAATTGGAAAATAGGGATTAAATAAATTTGGTGGAGAGAAGGGAGAAATGGGAGCCTACCTAAGATCAAGTAATCCGGCCGGAGAAGGTTTGCTGCACTTGGGGGGTGGTGGTGGCAGGAGAGGCAACAGCTTGCGTCGGGCTGGAGAGGTATCTTGGACGGGACGGAGTGAGTTGGGTTACCATAGAGGGGAAGCGGGCGAGAAAAACACCCACATGGTGGGGTTGTTGTCCAGGTGAGATTGGAGCACGTGACTCTGCGTCAGCCACAGCAGGTTGACGAATCACCCCCAACCCAAACAGGATGAGCTTCAATCCTGGGCAGCCCAATGCGACAGGTGCAAGTGCTTCAGATTGCCAAATAAAAGTTCACAGCAGCATTCTGGGTGCCTAGCTCTTTGATGGTTTCAATGGCTGCCTTAAGGTACTTTGCTTGTCAGCATCAGGCCAAGGAAGCTTTATCGTCAAGTCAACTAAAGTAGCGGCTGTGGCCTGTTCTCACCCGCCAAAGCTGCAGCCCCTGGTCAGCTGATAGACGTCACCATGCACATTTCACCATGCAGAAGGGTCGATGTCTTTGTTGTCTCACTTGGAATCGGTTCTTTTTGCTCTTTAACTTAGTTGTTGGTTCTTTTCATCTTACATAACTTGCTTGACTATTGTACAATACAGATCTCCTCGTCCTCTCGGGGAATCTGCTGGTAAAAAAGGTTGTGAGAGGGGAGACTAGTACAAGAGGCCGAAGTTATCCATCCTTTTTAATAGTAACACCATAGCCATGCCCCCCTATTTGATTTTTTAATACAAGACGTTGACATCGTGATCATTTTTTTACATCATGCCACCCATGCCGCCCATACCGCCCATACCGCCCATGCCTCCCATAGGAGAAGGACCCTTCTCCTCAGGAGCCTCAACGATGGCAACCTCGGTGGTACCAAGCAGGGAAGCAACACCGCTGGCATCAACGAGACCAGTGCGGACAACCTTGAAGGGGTCAAGGATGCCGGCAGCAATCATGTCAACGTACTCGCCCTTGGCGCTGTCGAAGCCCTTGTTGAACTCGCTGGCGTACTCATCAGTGAGCTTGCCGACGATAACAGAGCCCTCAAGACCGGCGTTCTCGACGATGGAGCGGGCAGGGCGGGTGATGGCGTTCTTGACGATGCTGACACCGAGCTGCTGGTCGAAGTTGGCGGTCTTGACGTCCTTCAGGGCCAGGGCAGAAGCCTTGATAAGAGCGGTGCCACCACCGGGCAGGATACCCTCCTCAACGGCGGCGCGGGTGGCGTTCAGAGCATCGACGAAGCGGTCCTTCTTCTCACCGACCTCGACCTCGGAGGAGCCACCGACCTTAATGACGGCAACACCGCCAGAGAGCTTGGCCAGACGCTCCTGGAGCTTCTCCTTCTCGTACTCGGAGGTAGTGGGGTCGTTCATGACACCACGGATCTGCTCGCAGCGCTGAGCAATGGCGTCCTTGGCGCCCTCACCGTTCAGGAAGATTGTGTCCTCCTTGGTGATGGTGATGGATCCAGTGGAGCCGAGCATGTCGGGGGTGCACTTCTCGAGCTTGACGTCAAGCTCGTCAGTGAAGACGGTACCGTTGGTGAGGACAGCCAAGTCACCGAGGATAGACTTGCGGTTGTCACCGAAGCCGGGGGCCTTGACAGCGGCAACCTGGAGCTGACCACGGAGCTTATTGAGAATGCAGACGGCGAGAGCCTCACCCTCGATGTCCTCGGCGATGATGACCAGAGGGCGGCGCATCTGGGTGGAGGCCTCGAGAGCGGGGATGATGTCCTGAACGGCGGAGATCTTCTTCTCAGAGAGGAGGATCAGGGGCTTCTCGAACTCAACCTTCTGGGACTTGGCGTCGGTAATGAAGTAGGGCGAGACGAAGCCGCGGTCGAAGCGCATACCCTCGGTGACCTCGAGCTCGTCAACCAGAGTCTTGCCCTCCTTGACAGTAATGACACCCTCCTTGCCGACCTTCTCCATGGCGTTGGCAATCATGCGGCCGAGAGCCTCGTCGCCGTTGGCAGAGATGGTGGCGACCTGAGCAATCTCCTCGCTGGTGGTGATATCTCTCTTGTTCTTCTGGAGGAACTCGACGACGGCATCGACGGCGGCCTGGATACCACGGCGCAGGTCCATGGGGTTGCAGCCAGCAGCTACGTTCTTGACGGTCTCGGAGAAGATGGCACGGGCGAGAACGGTAGCGGTCGTGGTGCCGTCACCGGCGGTCTCGTTGGTCTTGGAGGCGACATCCTGGAGGAGTCTGGCACCGAGGTTCTCGAACTTGTCCTTCAGGGTGATGGCCTTAGCGACAGTAACACCATCTGCGTCGTGTTAGCTTCCTACGCCCTATTGAAGCTCCAGAAAGGCCTTGCCATACCCTTTGTGATCTTGGGAGAGCCATAGCTAGACTCAATGAGGACGTTGCGGCCCTTGGGACCCAGTGTCGTCGCAACAGCCTTGGCCAGAGTCTCAACACCAGCCAAGAGGGAAGCGCGGCCCTCGACACCAAACTTCAGCTCCTACGGAACCAGTCAGCACACTACTGCCGATGGCATTGACACTCTTACGAGGCATTTGGACGAACCTTGTGGGCAAAGCGAAGCTGCTGTCCCAGGCCGGCACCGGGGCGGAACTTGGTGGCGGCAGAGGAGGCGACGGACGCTCTGGCGCGGGATGCGAGTGCGCGCTGCATCTTGGATCTTATTATGAGGGTATCTAGATAAGAGAAAGAAACACAGAACTAAGGATTGAAATGTTTCGCCGGATTGAATCACAAAGTTGCGCTCACAAGGAGGAGAGTAAAGAGATCAGTGACGATAGAATTGGAGAAGCTTCCGCGCCGGCTCCAAAAATTTATCTTGGACCATCGGCTAAACGAGGCGCCTTTGGAGCGGCCAGAGCGAAAGAGGACTAGCGCCATATGCTGCATTTCCACCGTCTTCCAATGGCATCTGTCTCCATTCTCACATCCGCACATGGCATTGTCACCCACAACTTACAAGGGCCGAGTCTGCAGATTCGGCGACTTTGCCTTTGAGTTAGCCGTAACCAGTCTGCTCAACAACATGTCAAGCTTACTTAATAACTGGGCAGTGAATTTTTGGCTTCTGAGTTACACGTGTACAGGTTTATTATAAGATTGAGCTCTGCTTGTAGCTTTTCGTGCTTACTGCGTACAAGCGGTTATGTCTCCCCATTACTGCTACAACTCACTGTACTTGAAACATTGGGACTTGAGTGCCGTGATGCGCCCCCCCTAAGCACTTGGCTACAGTGCAGCTTGGTAGAGAATGCAACAATAATTAGCGTGCCGATAGACGATCAGCGTGGGATAGATACCCATGATCGCCTTTTCTTTAGACAAGGGATTCGGTTGAGATATATAAGGCATGGCATTTGCGAGACGTAGACTCGAGGAGGAGTCGAGATGTTAAGCTTGTTTCTGTATCTTTCTTAGTTGTCGATCCTTTCTTGCAAATCCCATTCTATCCAGTCAGCCATCATGAAGCTCTCCCTTCTCGTCCTCATCGCCGTCTCCGCCTCTGCTGCGCAGGGCGCCATCACATGGACGTTGGACAAGGCCGCGAACCCAACGGCCGACCAAACGGACGCATACGAGAAAATCGAGGCCGCGATGAAGCCGCTGTCGCACGGCACGCAAAACTCGGCAGTGCCAGCAAGGCCGTCAAGGTCTACTACACGCCCGGCGTTCCCACGGCTGAGGCTGGTGTAAGCGGCGACTTGCGCTTTGGTTCAGACCGCTCGTTTATGAACGAACGAACGGCGCTCCACGAAATCTCACACACACTCGGTGTCGGCCAAACCACTGCCTTTAACTCCATGTGCTCTTCTGGTGACTGGAAGACCGCCCTGCCTTTGCTCAAGTCTTGGGATGGCGATGACGCTAAGATTAGCTGCGGTGGCTCTCATTTCTGGCCGTACGGTCTCAACTACGGCAACGAATGGAGCGAGACGACTGCAGACCGTCATGTCCAAATCATCAACGCCATGATTGCTGATGGCATGTGAGGGGGGGGGTCTCTTTTCCTCAATCTTGATGATACCGTACATATTTTCTCGACTGGGTCGAAAGGCAAATTTGATCTTGCACATAACAATACACATCAAAACTGGCGGCACCTCAACAAGAGCAGCAATCACGTTCCTGCAAACACTGACCAATGCCATTTCATTTCTCGGGGAATATTACTTGTAAAGTGACGTATTCAGAACATTTCGCCTGCACTGTGGCTTATAAGGCGTGTCGGGGTATCATAACTTTCCCCAGTCCGGGTATCCATTCTTCCGTCAGTCGTCATCTCTGCCATCCCTTGTGTGTTCGCTCGTGTCTTAGTAGCATCCTCCGTAGACTATCTCGGCCTCCTCGGGAGTCATATCGTCGAGACCAGCCAGCTCTCGGATACGCAACTCATCCAACTCCGACTCGAAGTTGATCTGCTGTTCCTCGCTGGGCCCGTCTTCGTGACGCTGTATTCCGTAGTCCGGAATAAGGGGACCCCTGAGTGACTGCGAGAACACTGAAGAAGTGGTAGGCATGTGCTGATATTGTGTTGGTTGGTATTCGTTGCCAAAGTCGCTAGCGGCAGCATAAACATTGTTACAAGCCGGCAAAGATGATCCGGCGGGGCCAGCGAAGCCCTGGGCAGCAAGCATAGACAAGTACGTGTTGTCGAAAGGATTGGCCATCGGGTAATTAGCGGTAGCGCTACCCACTGACGTTCCGAACGGCTGAGTAGAATTCACGAACGAGGACGAAGGCTCTCCCGGCAAAGGCGACATACTGGCAGAGGGCAGGCTCTGACCCTCAGATGTCTTCGTGAAGAAGCTGAAAGAAGGTGAAGCTGGCATGCCAGAATATGGCAAGTTCTGAGCTTCCAGCGAGGTCGTGGCGGAGGGTAAGGACTCAGCGGGCGAGGCCGACATGTTGAGAGAGGGCAAATCCTGAGCCTCAGTCTCATTCTCGGACTGGGCGTCTTCGGTCTGTTGAGCCATCGGAGTCTTTTTAGTCGATCGCGAGGATCCCTTCTTGGGCCCGGTGGGATTTTTGTAATCCTCCCAATAAGGGACTGGTCGCACTCCGTCTTGTGCGTTGTCGTCACGAGCAAAGCCTCGAATCTCGGGAGCGAATGCCTGGTGCTTCCGAAAGGGGGGTGGAACAAGATGGCCCTCGCTGAGAAGACTGTTGAAGGTTCTTTCCATGAACTGCTGGACCGCTTGAGGCCCCATTCCAGGATTCAAACGGTGCGCAATTTTGTCCCATGGAAGTTCGATGCCTTCAGACTTCGCCTCGGTGTCAATCGTGACGAGGAGTCTCTCAAGCATGCGATGCTCTGAAATAAGTTAGAATGGCATGATTTTACAAATGCTTGATACGTACCTCTCCAGCTTGTGAGATTACGGCCCTCTTCACGGCCATGGAGCTGGCCGATCTGGGCCGGAGTGGGCAGCTCCGGGCCCCAGCGAATTTTGTTGTCCTCGGACTCAGCCTGCTGAGCCCAGGAGGTGGGAAGCTTGATCTCCTTAGGGATGGAGGCCTTCGTTAGCTTCCGGGACTTGGAGGCAGTCTCGTGCTTCTTATAGGCGTCCTGCGTGAGAGCCGCGTTCGTCTTGATCTTCTTGTTCTGTCGATGCTTTTCGCTAACCGCGCGACCAGCGCTGGTAGCCTTCTTGCTCTCTTTCTTCAACGGAGCCATCTGCGTCAATGACTGCGGTCAGCCGTCAAAGAAATCACAATCAGATGAATGAAGACTACGCGCTAGCGCGGATAGATGCCTTCATCATGGGCCCACGCCTCACATGAAAGGAGAAAAAAAAAAACAAGCATGAAAGGGGACTTTTCAAAATCGGGATCGAAGGGAACAAGCGATCAAAGGAGACTTACTTTGATTAAAGCTGTATGCAGTATGCAGCTTTGATGGCGGTGGATGAGATCTTTCGTTGGAGAGGTATGAGAGTAAGAAGGTGGTTGTGGGCAAATTGAGGTTGAGTGGGAGACGGTAGGAGAGCAACAACTTGTTGGGTGGAAGTAGAGGGCAGAGTCTGGGGAGATTTTGGGAAGGCACGCGTGGTTTAGAAGGAGACCCGCTTCTGTCTGAATTATTGTTCCTTCCCAACTTAGGAAGGCAGGAGAGTCCCAAGTCTTCGGAACTGGATGGGAAGGTGCTCCTTTCATCTTCGCGCCTTCCTCGAAGTCACCCGTACTGCCTCCAGAACTTCTGGAGCTGGCGAATCAGGGCCAAGATTCAAAATCTCAGATAGATGATCACAAAACATTCTCGATATTGACGCCTCGAAGTTATCGAGATGATGCCGATCACGAGTCTCGGTCAAGCAACGGATATATCATCGTCCTACCATATGAACCAATGCGAAATTACTCACGATGAGAGCACTTACATTTGTTTGGAATGAAATTATTAGTCTCATATCAAGAGAGAGAGAAACTGCAAATATTCTACAAAACCAATGTTCCCCCTTCGTATCTTCGAATTTTCCAAAGTTCGATGATCAGATGTATTGCATTCGCCCCATACAGAGCCATCTGAACTACTGGACAGCTTCCGTCCGCATCTCATGCCAGTATCCCTCCCTTACTACTTGTACCTTGTGATCGGCGTCATCTCCTGCTGATCCTGCCGAAGAATCTCCTCAATTTCGATTTTGGTGCTGGCGTACACTGCACCTGGATCCTGTCGTGGTTTTGGTGCGTCGATACTTGTGTCGCTTGGTTCACGTTGTAGACATACGCGGGAAGAGGCGTGGTTGGTATGGGCTGACAGGATATCGTAGCCATATTCCTGGTATAGCTTGGTGGTGCATCTGCAGTCTGTGGCTGTGGAGAAACAGATGCTTGTTGATATGATGTGGCAGACAGATGTTCCTGGACTGCAGCTTGGGTCGCGGCGGCGATCATGGCGGGCAGGTTGGCGGTTAGGTTTTGCAGGTCATTTTTGACTGTGCTCAAAGACGTGTTCAGCAGACCCAGAGTCCCGTTGAATGTGTTGCTCTGTGCCGCCAGAATGGTGTTGACTGTGGTGAGTTGAGCAGTCATTGCGTTGTTGATGGACGATAGCCCATTTAGCTGGCCAGCCATTGCTGTGTCAAGCCCATTCAACTGACTATCGAGGCGGGTGACATTGCCTTCAAGTCGAGTTGTGTTCATCCGCAGAGGATTGGCGACATCAAGTAGCGTCCGCTCTGCGATTTGCATGAACTCATCGGTGATGGCGTCCAAGTCATCTTGTGTCGGGTTACTGATGCCCTTGCGTTGAAGTGCGGCTTGCGTAATCTCCAACATCCGGGCTTCTCTGTTGATTGAATTCATCCAGCCTTGTACTCGACCATCAACCTCTTTGAAATTTTCTGAGCTCCCTTGAGCTTCATCGCGAGCTTTGATGCGACGAGCGATGTCGATTTTCACCAGATTGTACTTATCGGGTGGTGGTTGCATGGGGTCGCCTCGGACATCTCGAAGACGTTGAAGATGCAGGTAGTCCTCGAGAAGATTCTTGGGATCCTCAGCTGAGGAGATCGTGTTGGGAAATTCTCCCGTCTTTCTTGCTTGCGCCAGCGCGTCACGCCAAACCTGAACCTGACCCGGGGCGTACAGCGCCCCACCGACGACCATGTGATTTGGGTGGCTTGGCACGGTGATGACGTTCGTTCGGTTTGGTGTAATACGTTGCTTCTCGTCATTTGGTCCGAGACTCGGAAAAGACATCTCAGTGTCGGCCGGAGACGCAGGTGTACTCGGGTTCGAGAAGACACTTGACTGCGTACTCGAAGAAGTATCGGATCGCGGAGAAGAAGCACCCGACTCAAGCTCCCAATCCTTCCCCTCGTCACCGCCAGTTGGATGCTTGGAGTCTTCCATTGCGGTCGTCGTGCGACTTTGTCGACGAGAAGATGGTGTCGAGGCGTAAGAAGATCGGATCGTGAGGGTCTGCTCCGACGGTCAATCGCATGCCCGACACCCTTGATGCATGTCCAGACGCCGGGGAAATGAGATGTGCAGAGAAGAGAAAGTATCCGAAACAAACTTACCAATTGGTCCAGATGTAAAGTTTTGTAGATGTAGCGAGAGGCATTCGGAGAGGTAATCGAGCGAAAAAAAGTTGATGGAACGGTGTTGTTGGTGCGGAGTGCTGAGTTGTGCTTCTCGACGCAGTTGGGAGGGAAGAGTAACGAGAGTTGGGAGAAGGGAAGAAATTCTCGCGGTTAGAAAAACGTCGAAAACTTGGTGTAAGGTAATGTAACTATGTGTGTGTTCGATGGACCAATCGGAAAACTTTTCGCCCAGGCGTGTGTTCGCCAATGCGTGGGTGGAAGAAGGACAAAGGCAGGAGGGAGCTCAAGTCGGATGGGAAGAAGGTGCAGATGAGAAGTTGAGAGGGAAGGTGGGTCCTACTTTGACGGTATGAGGTCTGTGAAGAAGGCGGCTTGGTGTGAGTGCAGATGGAAGAGTTTCTCAGAGGATGGCATGGAAGGACAGGTGAGTTGGGACCGCACCTGCCTCACTGTGCCAGACGGACTAGGCCCTTTTGGCCAAGCGCCTTGCTTTATGCCTGACAGAACTTGGTAGCTGGAACAATTTCGCAGCAACAATTTTCTTGTTTTGTCTCCTTGAGGGTTGAGATGCTCCCACCGGGCTTCCTGCCGGGAACGCCAACCTGGTATCTCAATTAGGAGACTGTCGATGCGCAGTGAAACGAAGTGGTTGGCATCCGAGCCCTTCATCCCAGAGGAGAGTCATCTCGAGGAAAAAATGGCATTATGAGATGATGTTACCGCAGACAAAGTCGTCAAGTTAATATTCAGAATACAAGCTTTGCCGAAGCAGCGCGTCTCCCATACTTCGACTTACACCTAGCCGGCTGGCAGGCTTCAGATCTCGAGCTGACACTGCTCATCAGCATGGAGCCAATCCATTTCATCAAATAATGCCTTCGAGTCAGCATACCTTCGGTTTTGAAAATGGTCAAAGGCTAAGCTATGCAAAAATGACATCGGCCACAATGGGAAGGAACATGTCGTCTAATTTAGCATCACCGGTCTCAGAGAGCACGAAGCCATACCCCTGCTGGTGGGCCATCCCCGCAGCCAACGTTGTCTCCACCTGCCCGATCTGGCCACATCAACATCAGTACTTCTGCTCGAAGTACCGTTCCGTCACCGGCTGTGGCACCCGACACGAATGTCTTGTCAAAATTGCACGTCACGAGAGTCAAAAAGTGGCTTTGTCGATCAAGCAGTTTTATTCTCCATCTGTCACATTTTCCTAACCCTCAAGTCCCAAAAGTAACCTCGTCGAAATACAAGGGGCTTCGTATCCTTGGCCCCTGATCCTCGCTCCTGAAAAAATGTTAGCTCTGTCCGTGCGGACGGATGAAGGGCGGGGAACCCACATCCAACCATCTGAGCAGCATCTCTTTCCTCATGTATGCAAGTATCTGGCCATACTTGAAATGCCGGAAAGCTCCAGCCTTGGTAGCAGGGGGGTAATGGGGAGAAGTCAGACCTCGAACTGCTCATCACCCTTGGCAGCATCTGCATCGAACATTCGGTATTAGTATCGCTCGAAACGGAAACGGAATGGGGACCTCGGAATTCGCCGGCATCGTGGACGGGGCAACCGTTCGTCTTCTCTACGACGTAGAGAAGTTGCAAGTCGTCGTCGTCGTCGCGATGGCGGTCTCGGGGTCGATCGTAGTACGAACCGGTAGCAGCGGATGCGGGGGTCTCCTTCTTGACCTTGAACTCCTCCTGCTCCTCCTCGTCGTCTTCGTCGTTGTAGGACGCGACGGCAGGATGAGAAGCGGCGAGCTTGGCCCGCTTGGTGTTGGTCGAGGGGGAAGCGGCAGCGGCGCGCTTTCCACCAGACTTGGGAGTGCTCTTGCTGGTGCTCTTGACGGGAGTCTTGGGAGTGCCGGTCGGAGTCTGAGAAGGGGACGCGGTGCCGACAGGACCACCCTTGGCGAGGTCGCCGGCCTTCATGCCATGAGACTGGAGGATGCGAGAGAATCTCTTGGCTCTGCGGGGGATGTCTAGTCAGCTGGTGTGCTACAAATGCAAGTTTTCGGTGAGTCTACTTACGCAGCGGCCTTGGAGACGATGTTGCACTCCTTGGCAACCGCGTCGTAGTCGATCTGGGAAGGTCAGCTCGTACTTTTAAGGAATGAGGCGAAGAGGTAAGCGTACCTTTCCATTGTTGGAAAAGCGGATGCAGTTTACCAAAAACTTGACTTGGCCTTCAGAGTCCGTTCCGGTCGTGGCGGCAGGAGCAGACATGGTGGGCGGTCTGGAAGGTTGGCGAGGGTGGATAGGATGGTTGGGTACAAAGACCTGTTTGGAAAGTGTCAGTGTGGACTGAAATGCTGTCTCCGTGGACGATGACGAGAGCCCAAGAACTGGTTGGGTTTGGGAAAGTTGGAGGAAAGAGGGTGGGAGCTGGAAAGGCAGTCGTCGCGCAGGTCCTGGGGGGGGGGGGGAACAGTCAGGTGAAAAGGCAATGGAAGCGGTGGGGGGATGGCAAGACGCCAACACACAGCAGATAAACAGCCTGAGGTTGGAACAGACGTAGAGGAAGGAGGATCGAGCAGCCTCAGGGGGAAAAGCGCATGTTCACCGATAATGGAAACAGTACTCAGGGAAGGCAGCAGGCTCCTCGCCAGCTTCAAGGAAGTTTCCACGTCCGACCGCTTCTAGCTGCGACGTGCAGATCTCCTCTCGATAAAGTCTTTCTAGAAAAAGAAAATAGGGGCTACCACTCGTTAATATGAAGAACAACTTACCAGTGATGAACTGATCGAAAATTAGAGGGGGGGGGGGTGGTTGTCAGGAAACGCTAACGTGGAATTTATCTTGAGCCAGGTTGGACTCGAAGGGGCCCTCAGGTTCCAAGTAAGGTATGTTTGATGTCGGGAGGCCTCATTCGCTTTCCCTGGCTGGAGTTCCTTCTCTCCTTCCCTTGGTGTCCTAAAACAAGTGAGGTGTTGACCCTGGTGGGAGCTCAAGTCACGGATGCACTGACTTCGCAAAAGTGTTTGGTCTTGGGAGTCTCAGGAGTGAGGCACATGCGGACTCACATATTTAAGCTGCCCAGCAAAAGAGGGGATCAAGGTAGTTTATCTGTTCAAGGGAAAGACAGGACAGGTCTCCTCAAAGACATGCCCCCCCCTTCCCCTTGTGCCGTTCATCATCTTTTGACCAGATGACGAACAAAAGGCTGGGGACTCAGAGCAAGGCGCCCTTCGAATAGCCGCCAGAAAAAACCGATATACCATGCCAAAAGAAATTTAGCTTCATAGGTGAAAGGCTTCTACGAATGGCTCCATTGCCTTCCGGAACCTGCTGGCTTCCAGGTTGAGCAAAGTATGCCATTCGAAGTTTGGTGTTGCTTCAAGATCTTATGAGATAATGTACCATCATAGCAAAAAGGTATCACAAAAACATAATGATTAATGAGGGCAGAAATTTTATTCAGTCACCAACTACTCCCAAATCTCGGATTCTGCCCGTTTTGTATCCATTTGCGTCATGATCATGATTCTTCGTCCCTCTCTATATTGCCTCTCCAATCGAAAACGAAGCCATGACATTTACTCCTCGGAGTCGCTGGATTCCTGAGCGGCAGTCTTTCCGGAGACGTCGTCATCCTCGTCAGACTCCTGCTTCTTCGATTTAGGCTGAAAGTGAATTGAATGAGAAGCTGCCCAAGTCCTGTCAAAGTGAAATCACATACCTTCTTCTGGGCGGTGCCCTTCTTCTTGGGGCCGTCAGTCTTGGCGACCTTGCCGGTGTTCTTGGGAGCCAGAGTGCCCTTGGGCTTGGCCGGGGAGCCACCACCGCCGGCAGACGTGCCGTTGGTGTTCCAGTTGTAGCGTTTGCCCATGAGACGGAGACGGTCCTTGGCGGACTTGGGGGTCATGCCCAAGTCAACGCCGAGCTTGTCCCAGTCGATGTCGGGACGGGAGTTCATGTTGTCGAACATGGCCTTGATGAAGCGCGAGTCGCTGTCATTAAGAGCAGTGGTAGAGGAGGAGGACTCTCCCTCCGAGTGCTTCTTGGGAGGCATGGTGATATCTGTTCATTGGAAGCTGAGATTAGCACTGAGGCACATTTAGCAGACACAAATCTGAATTACCGAAGATGTTGCTTGTGAGTGTTGGGTTGCTTGACTTCAAAGCTTGAGGGAGGTTTCTGAGTTGAGGATTGGTGAGAGATGGCGAGAGTAAGTACGCAAAAGCCAGGCCTGGAGAGAAAATAGAAAACCAGAAATTTTCAGAGGCCAGGGCACAGCAGGAGAAATTTATACTGCAGGATTTGCTTGCTCTCGCCCTGTTAGGCGGGAGGCTATCGTCAACTGCACCCGCCTTGTCAAGAGAAGTGCTCTGCCGCCTTGGGGGCACCCGCTTTCTGCAGGAATTTGATTGAGGCGAGAGCTACCTTCATCTGCAGGGTCATGTTTATGTTTGCGACTCGTGAGCAGCAGCAGACGCCTTTGAACCTGAGACTGGCAGTAAAGAAGCAAGCAGAAGATGAAGGGTTGCGGTAGTCGATTCTAGAGCTTTGCAGGATTTGACCGTCGAGTACATCTCATCAAGATAAAGCGGTCGCGGAGTAGAATAGGGGGTATCTGCGACCTGGAATGACTTCGAAAGAATTAGTAGGTATGACGCAACAGAGTGCCAAGCGATATTCGATCGCGGGTTTTCGTGGTTGAAGTGAGACATAATTCAAGGCACAGCAAAAATAGAATGACTTGTTGCTCAAAGTCTGTATTGGCTTGAGATCAGATGTACCAAGTTATCTTCCTGTATCTGGTCGATACAGTTCATGCCAGAATCCGTTCCGTTTCTTTCCAGCTAGAGGACGACGCCATGCCAAGTAGAGATCCAGAGTTGATCACCGAGTGCACTTAGTTGTTGTCGCCCTCGGGCTTGATGTTGGACTCGCCGTCCTCGGGCTTGATGTTGGAGTCGCCGTCCTCGGGCTTGATGTTGGCCTCGCCGTCATCCTGCTCAGATTTGGCGCCGGCCATGTCGATGTCTCCGTCACCCTCCTCAGCCTTGACAGCGGCCTTCCCCTTCCGACCCTTGGTGCCAACGCGACCGCCGGATTTGGTGACCTTGGAGGCGGAGCCGGGGCCCTCGCCGCCCTTCTTCTTCGTGGGAGTCTTGGGACCGCCGGTGTCGCTCATGCCCCACTTCAACTTGATCTGGGAGTAGCGAGTCTAATCATGAGCATTAGTAAAATGTCTCGAACGGGGTTGACATGAAGGAAGGGGCCTCCCCCCTTGGAAGTACTTGCCTGAGCGACCTTGTTGTTCTTGAAGCCTCCGGCGGCTGAGAAGGCGTCCCAGTCGATGACGGGCTTCTCCTTCATGTGCTTGAAGAGGAGCACCATGAAGGCAACGTCGGTAGCGGAAGGCTCCTTGGCGGGCGTAGAGCTGGTATCGGCCATGGTTGCGTCTTGAAACACCCGATTAGCTCTCGACTCAACAGAACAACGAATCAAAAAAGAAGATGGAAGGACGACTGCGTTGCATGGGAACATACCGATTTTGTGGTGAGTGTGTAGATACAGGAATGTAATTGCAAGTTACAGAAGCCTGAGAGAAGATGTTAAATAAGTAAATAAGTAAAAAAGGCAGTCGAAATTTTGATATTGTGAATGAGATATCGGCTTACTTTTTCTGGTGTTGTAGCAGTGTGAAGAGCAAACTCAGGCTTGTGGTCGAGTGGAAAAGGGAAAGAGTGGCAGGGCAAGGAAATAAGTGCTTTAAACTTATTTATTCATTTGAGAGGAATTTTCGGAAGGCAGGTGAGTGACCGTGGGATTACCTGAGGCAGGGACAAGACAAGTTTTGAACGAGGAATAGATCAACTGAGAAGGCGCAGAAAGACTTGATTCACGGAGGCGTGAAAATGAAGCCAAATCTTGCGGATGCGATCTGGGCGGTTTTCCCAGTTGATGCTGACACGAAACTCAGCATACGATGACAGAGGGCAACATCTCAAGAGGCCATGAGGCTGATGCCACGGATGTATCCGCATATGGTGTTCTCATCAAACATCGTGACGCGTACCCTTGCCCACGAGGCATCAGTCTCGAAGCAGCACATCCGCTTGGGTGGCTCTCCATACTCACATCGAGGCCGCGACTGAAATCAGCTGACCGGTATCAGAAAACACGAGTGGGCCAGGTCAATGATCATGGAAATCGTCAAATTTCTTGAGAAGATCTGAGGCCCCCTTACTCCAGGGCATACATTCTTAACCAGCCAAAACGCCGTCCAGGTGTGCATAACATCATTAGTACAACTGGCGATCCAAAGGGGGGAGCGGAGTGACCAGCACGGACACGACAAAGGAAGCCAAAGAGAGAAAATCTTTTCCAACCTTTTCCAACCTGGACCCAACGCATATACAAAACCCACCGACTTGTACCCGGAAGCGACAAAATTAGGATTGAAAGTGAGCATCCCAGTGCTCGTTCTTGATGTTCATGTGCTCGGGCATCAGGTCCGCCAGCGTGGGTGACCCGTGCATCTCGTTTGAGTGCCCCTGACCGTTCTGGTGATCACACATGGCACCGAGATCAAAACCCTCGATATCGTAGGCGGCATCGAAGGCAGAGTGGATGGGACTCGATCCCCAAAAGTTGTGGTCGTGCTCGTGATGTTTTTCTTGCTCGTGAGCGCAGTGTAAGACTGAGGGAATGTCGAACGTAGGTCCCATCATGTTGGTAGACGGGCTGAACTGCAGGTTTTGGGGTGCCGAGAACATGTCGTCGCTGCAGGGCGTGAGGAGTCTTGGTTGGAAAGTAGATTGACATTCCGGGGCAGGAGGTGATGCCATAGATACTGGCGTGAACTGTTGTCGGTAGGTATTCTGGTTGAGCTCCTGCTTGACTCTGACAGGAGACCTCGCACGATTTTCTGAAGCGACGCTCCCTGGTTCTGGCTTGACACGCTCGTTGTCGCTATCCTCCTCCTTTTTGGGCTTCTGCTCCTTTTTCGACTTCGTGACTCGGTTCTTATTGACGGCGGCGCGGTTGCGTTTCTGAGGTTCAATGCCCAGCATCGCCGAGCGGAAACGGGAGTATCTCATGCGAGCTGCATGGCCGTTGGTGATGGGCTGTGCCAGTATCGGATCGTGGGCGACGGCATTCCAGTCAATCTGGGGGTGTGATGAGCCAAAGGGGAAGAAGATATGAAGCACTCAGGAGCACTTACGTCCTTCAAGTTCTTCTGTTTCAAGATAGCAAATAGAAACCTCGTCATCTGGTTGTCTGTGTTGGAGGACATATTGAAGGTATTAAGTGGCTTGCCGCCTTGAGCTGACCAGGCTGCAGAAGGGAGGTGAGGTCGAATTTGGGATCAGTGAGCTGAAGAAGCGGGAACAATTTGAACTGCACAGCGATGGTTGATGAGGCTTTCGGGCGACTCGATCAACCAGCACGCAGCAGGCAGTTGTGGAGTTGTTTTGAAGGAAATGAGTCACTGTGAAGATTGGTGAGGCAATACCGAAGAGATATATGGCGAGGCAGGTCAGCAGGTTGCGTTTTGAAAATGGTGCAACCACTGAGGATGAGATCAGTCACCCGTTGGTGTGGGTGGTCCAGAAAGACGAGGCGAACAAAAGAGGCAGACAAGGAGGCATCGACAATTGTCAGCCAAACAACCCCGGGACATCAACGGTAGTTATAGGTGAGGTGCTTTGGGGGGGGGGGGGGGGGGGGCATGGACTATGGGGCTAAAGGGAACCTGGAATTGATATGCATGTCGGCTTGATGCTTCGCTGGGGACCGAAGACGATGGAGCCACCCAGCGGCGATGGATAGCGGAGCTGTACCTTGGCTGGAGCTCTAGCGGTACAGTATGAGGAAAAAGAAAGGCGAAGAGCATGCTTTCAGTGTAGACAGCGCAAGCGCTTGGGCCGAATTTTTATTGAGCAGAGAGTGGCAAGCCCGCTTGAGACACAAGGAATCAAAATAGTCCCTTGTTGCCTGGAGCTACGGCAGGCTTTGACGACGAGCATCTTTTTTTTTCCATGGGTGTGTGTGACGTTTGTGGGAGGGGTGTGGTGCAGTGCAGGCTGAAGGCGAGAGATGCAAGAGCACGGCATCCACGGCATCCATGGAAGGGGGGCGGTTTGATGGGCGATGCAGTGTGTGGTGGTGGTGGTGGTGGTGGATGGAATGGGATATAGCGGATGAGAGGGCGAAGTGGTGGTGCAGGGGTGGGAGAGATGAGGGGACTTGGATGGTTCCATGAGGACCAGGCGGTGGGGTGCTGATGGAAGTGGTGTCGCGGGGGGCCGTGTAATCGCGTAAAGTGGTTTTTTCCCTCGCTTTTCCTCTTTTGCCGAAGCCACCCCTGCACGCAGCCGACGATGGAGCGCACTTGACTTTCCCCGACGAATAAAGATTTGAGCGAACGACCAGGAATTGCGAGGCATCCGACTAGCGCACCCACTGACACGCAAGCACTATCGGCCATTTGCACTCGCAGGCAGGATCGACTCGTCAATTGATACGCGCAGCGCTGGCGAAAATGCGGGGGTCAATTGCTCATTCTAGCCCGGTCAGAAAAGGTCGTGATGCAAGATCCAGGAACGTCCGCAGACCACTTAGAAACAAAGCAGGGATCTTAATGGGATGAGAAAGACGGTTGGTAAGGGTGTGTGACTCAAACTCAAGTAAGGTAAGGTAAGATACATTAGCTGGGAAATGGAGGGGGTTGGACCCATTGCCTGCGTCGATGTTGTACTGTAGCATCAATTTAGCACTACTCGTTTACGGCACTGCCGCATCGAGTTCGTCAAACAAAACCCCGGACCGAACCATTTGTCGTCGACGAAAGCTTGTGAAGACGCATGATGCCAGCCGACACCTGGTCTTCGAGATATTTGGTTGTGCGCCGGGGTGTGTTGTGCTAGGAAGCTGGAAGTGAAAGGAGACGGGAGACTTGTTGGGGGCTTGCGTCGACGGTCTGCTGCGCTGCGCTGCATGTTGCGGCGAACAATTGCGCAAACAGAGTTTGAGCCTCGTGGCCCGATTAGGGACCCCCTAGATTCGCAAATCGGTCAATCACAAATTCGCAATCTCAAGCTCGTGTTTGGTTAGGAAGTGTGCTGGATACTGGCGGTGGGAGGGCATCGGGAGAGAGGGGCCCATCGAGATATTTCGTAGAGCTTTCAATCGACTGGCGAATTGACCATTTCACGAGCAAAAGCAGTTCCGAGGCCAGGAAAAATTGTAGAAAAATCAAGTGATCCATATTGAAGCCTTTTTATGGGTGTTCATGGCCTCTCCGGGCCTTGTTGCGGCTTGGACGAGACGCGATGAAGTTGGGGGGTCGCGACGATGTCGTTGAGCGACGCGATTTCACGGACATGCGGGCGGGCACCGTGCGACGAGGTATTCGCCAGGGTTTCACGAAACCACGTGATGTGGAGTCGATATGTAGCCCCTTGCTGCCTGAGACCGAGCTGTGTTGCCTGGCTTGCTTGAGATTGGGGTGCGCGCTGCTGCACCGCTTAGCGCTAGTACCACTTTGGAAGCTGTTAGAGGTCCCGGGCCAAGTTCCCGCAAGCTGCAGCCCGGGGTAAAAGCGGCGACGGAGGACGCGCCTCTTCAACTTTTGCCTCAGTGACGATTGTGCGTCAGGTGCAAGCAAGACAGATCCCTGGAGATGCGTCCCGGCGGGTCTCCCTCGACCATCGAGCTATGCGTTTCCTCCATGTCTCGCACAAAATTTTGACAGGAAGACTTGACAACAAGCGCTCCATCACAAATCGAATATTTGTCTCACAAGATGCTTCGAGGGCGACTTAGACAGCTTTCGGTCTCATATCTCACACTCGCGGGACTCGACGCACAGGTTTCCGTCACACACAGACAGACGCCTGATGTGAGAAAGAAAAACCATGTGAAGTTATCGTCGCTTGTTTGAATCGCGGTGTCTATGAGAGCGCTAGTGTTCTCGAGGACAGCGCAGTCTCGATGAGGGTAGATCACGGCGGCCGATTTCTACCGGTACGGCATGCAGAAAGGTAAGTGCTCTGCTGTACCAGAGCGATCCGCCGTCACCTCGCGCCATTTGGTCCTGATAGCCCGGGTTAGTAGGCTAAACTTCGGCAACGCACGGACAGTACTCTCCGCTCGCCGTCTATCATCAAGGTCTCTCGACAAGCATCTCTTGAAGCTTTTCGCAACGCTATACCATTCTGAAATATGAGAGAATAACATTCAAAGAATGTCTTTGATCTTAGGCGCGTTTCTCGTCTATTTTTCTTCGACTTTTGGACCCTGACGTGCCGAAATAGAAGGCATGCAGCTGAGGTTCTGTTCGGTAAATGGTTAAGCCGAGTCCCCGTGATCCACCCGGTTGGACAGAGAGGGCGTGGGCGCCCCAACCTCTGCTCCAGTTTCAATCTCAGTTCCGTCGCTCTGTCGCCGCTCACTACCAATTTTTTCATTTGATCGAGTAGAATTGTTAAGACTACTAGCAGCCTGGTCTCCATTCACCGGTGTAAGTCGCCAACATCATCGTCAAACTTCGCCAATCCTCCCCCGCTCGGTCGACATGAATAAGAATTGGAACGACAGGGCCGATAAGGACCTGTTCTTTACCATTCTGTCCGTCAAAAATATCGGCGTCATCAGCGGCTCAGAATGGACCACCATCGGAAACCACATGCGTACTCTTGGGTATGGCTTCACCAATGAGGGATGTCGGTGAGTCGAATTTCTATTTCGTTCACTCCAGGGAGGTGTCACTCTTCTTTTCCCTGGCTTATTTCGGCACCTTGTCGATGACACGAGGTCTTGGTCAAGCCGTCAGAAGAGGGATTTATTGTCCGCGTTGACGCGAAGCGCCGCGTACCTTGTGCTCATGTTTCACTCACCCATTGTGCATGCGGTTGTCCGACATCCTACATCTGCCCTTCCCTCAACTACAATTGAACTTGAACGCAATCGAGCTTTTTTTTTTTTGCCTCTTCGTCGCCATGATTCAAATCGCTTCGCCTTTGAAATCTATCGAATTGTAACTGACCCGCGCGAAGTCAACATTTCCAAGGTCTCCGCCGCGCACAACACAAGGCTGAATCAAATGGAGGAAGCTCAGACAATCCAAGAAAGATTGACCCGACTCAGAATCCCATCACTCGCCGGCCTGGTCCAGGTCGTGGAAGACCCAAGAAGCAGCAGCAACCACCACCAGGCATGCCGATTCCTCCGCTTACCGCTCAGCCTGGCCAACCTGCTCAATTTCCTCAGCCTGGCCAACCGCAGCCTGATCAGGCTGGTCAAGTCGAACAGCAGGAACAAACGCAAGCGCAGCATCTGCAGCAGGATCAGCCACATCAGCATTTACAGCAGGATCAACAACACCAGCATCTACAGCAGGATCAACAACACCAGCATCTACAGCAGGATCAACAGCAACAGCAACAGCACCCTCAAGAGCATCAACATCAGCAAACGCAGCCGCCGCCTCAACACCAACCGACGCAATCTGCATCACCAGCTGCAATGCCTGATGACCTCCCTTCCCTGCCCGACTCAATGGATCTTCCTCTGAAAGAAGACGCGCTAGATATCTCGCTGAAGGGGGATGACAACGATGACAACGATGACAGCGAGGAACACGAGGCGAAGCGAATCAAACTTGACAATACGCCCCAGGATCAATCTCTCGATGATGAAGCTGTATTAGCCCTGGCTGAGCATAGCAACGCTCCCTCTGTTGACCCTTACGCTTCCGAGTATCCAACAGCGGGACTGGGGGGGTCGGATGCGCATGCGTTTAGCTACGGCAACGAATCGTAGCAAGACGTGCTTGCCCAATTGACTGCGTCGATGAGAGGAGGCGAGAGTTCAAGCAGTCAACCAGCTGATGACCAGGTTGATCAGCGGCATCAGATGAAAGACTGATCCTTTCGGGGACTGATCTATCAAGGCAAGGCGTTATGCGTGGGAGCGAGCGTGGCATTGGGAGCGAGGTTTCGTGAACACGAGGGCGTTTCTAGGGGTTTGATGTTTGCCTCTTTCATGTCTTATACTGCTTGTCGTCTTTCCTACGAGTGTACTATTTCTAGCTGGCGATGGAGCTCTTGAGTGTAGTGCTTTCAATACCTTGAGCCATGACGAGCTCCGCTGGGTTTCAAGTGCCTCGGTGCTTCTTTGAGGCTGCGTCTGCCTATTTTAGCTTGTGCTTTTAATCAACAGTCAACCCTTATCTACAGGATTCAGGTAATTTCTGTCTCAATCCCGGCAGCCTCGCAGTCTATTGCAGTCAAAAATGGTAGCGCACTATCTAAGTACAACGCTGCCAAGCTTGGTTATCTTTGCTGTCGCTAGAGCTGTGCTGCTGTTTTCCCTCAACTTCCGCTCGCGTGTCTTCCGGCACACTTCTTCCACTTCCTTCCTCATCTGTCGACTTAGCAACCCTCTGCCTTTAACTGCCCCCCCCCACGCGGCCGCTCGCACTTCTTCTTCCTCTGCAAACCTCTGCAAATCTCTGCAACCTGCACTCGCAGATCACCCTCGTCGTTATCAACGCTAGATACCACCACAAGACACACCACTGCAACGAACCGACAAGATATCTGAGAAGCCTAGCCGCTCGCTGGACCAACCCTGAGTTCCTGACCAGACTCATGATATGCTTCTACAACCAGCTGATGGCCGACGGTCTCAGCAAGGAGACGAAGGAGGCCATCGAGACCCGTCTTCAGAGTGAGGGCCATACCGACGTCACCTGGAACGGCATTCGGTACGTATCTACAGTTTTCTTTGCTCTTTCCTTTCTTTCTGCTCTGGCGATACGCGTTCGTCACGATGCTACAATGCCTACCGCGCCAGTGTTTATTTACATGTCCTCACGCCTCTCGTCTTCTTTCCATTTGCCCAAACCTTTCGCTCTTCCCATACTCGCCTGACCTTACCACCCTTATCATCGTCTGTACACTTCATCTCTCAACAACTGTTTACTCGCAACCATCAACATGGCTTCTTCTGCCGCCGGTAATGGCAAGTGGGCCAACGCCGCGCCCTTGGAGGTCCTGATGATTGGTTTTCACAATCTCGCGAAGGATAACCTCAACAAGGCTACCAAGGACGAAATCGTCGCCAAGGTTCATGCCCGAGGCTTCGAGGACGTGACCTGGGAGGCTATCAGGTATTTCCTTTCTGTTTCTTCTCCCTTCCTGCCTTGTACACCTTCCCTCGCTCTTTCCATCTTTCCTGCTCTGCCCAATCGCAACTTAGCCGAGTTATCTTGCAACCCACTTTCCTCCCAACACGGACTCCTTCTCTCATTCAACCTTCATCTCAAATCCCACCCAGGCTTCGACGCAAGACGACGTTACTATGTCTCGCAGCGTCATGAGATGGACCCCTGAGATCGACCAGCAGATCTTGATTGCAATAATCAAGGCTGTCAACCCGACCGCTGAGCAGTACGACGTCGTGCTGAAGAACCTGGAGCCTTGTGGCTATAGCTTCACTGTCTCAGCTCTGAAGTGAGAACCTCGTTCCTTCCCCATATTCGCAAGCCCTTTTTGCCCCACCCTCTTCATTTGAGTTACTTTGTCCAACACCTTCATTCTCACCCCGACAATCTTCTCACCATGTCACCATACAAGAACACAACTCCGTTACCATGTCCCGTCCCTACCAAAAGTGGACTCCTGAGATTGATCAGGATATCCTTTCTGCCATGGTCAAAGTTATGAACCCAAACGCTGACCAGTACGATGCGATTTTTGGGGCCCTCAAGCCTTGCGGCTACGGCTTCACGGTCATCACCATGAAGTGAGCGGCGCCTTCCCTTTTTCCCCTCGTCCCTGCCTGATCTTCCTTCCGTCGCTGCCTGTTTCGCATTTCCCCAAGATTTTCTTCATCTGGCTCCTATTTAGTCTTACCTTCCCAGCACCCAGTCCCTCTTCACAACCATCACTCTTGCTTTCTGCACCTTCTCACACCTCTTCGACGCATCCTTACCCCGGCATCTTTCTACATACATCACCATGGCAGCTGCTACCAACTGGGACGACAGGGCTCACGCGGATCTTCTGATTGCGCTCCTGCCGGTTTTGAAGCTCAGCAAAGACCAATGGGATGAGGTCTTGACAGGTGTCCGTGAGAAGGGCTACAACTATACCTCAGGCGCTGTCATGTATTTTGCCTTGCCGAGCCGTTTTCCTTTCCCTTCGAGTACGAACTGCTGTCTCTAGGCCTATTTACTAACATATTCTTGCAGACAACACCTCCAGAAGCTTCAGAAGAAGGAGGCGACCGCTGCCAACGACAATGGCGAAGGCAGTAGCACTTCGGCTGCCCCAACCCCGAAGAAGACCCCGAGAAAGAACGCTACTCCGCGCAAGCGAAAGACCACCCAGAAGATCAAGGACGAGGAGGGCGACAGTGATGAGCAGAAGCCCGCCAAGAAGCCCAAGGCTCCTGCTCGCCCTGAGTAAGTTCCTCTTCCTGCATATAGCCAGCTCTGACTCCACTGGTAACGCAATACTAACACGCTCTCGCAAACAGTTTCAAGGATGTCAAGGAGGCCGAGGCTGCTGAGGAGTTGGCCGACTACAACGATGCTGGTGACAACGCCTTCGTGAAGGACGAGTCTATCTAAAATGCGATCAATTCACTTCAACGTCCAACCTTGTCAACAGCAGAATATCTGGTGGAGGAGATTTTGCAAACTGAATATTCCGCGGGGACTCTGGATGGAGAAGGGAGATATTGATCGTTGGGATGACTCTACTTGGTTTGGAAGTTGATTTCGGCATACCAGAACTTTGGAACAAGATGCAGAGGATCGAGGTTCTGCAGACTACTGGCATATGAGAAACATGGATGATTTCTCCTGATACTTTGGGTCCGACTTACATGATCATTACGTGGACCCCTTTTCTGATATGAGTGGCTTCCCACTTTCCAGGTTGTTTTCAGTACTGTCCTTGCCCCTGGTATCGTATTCCCTCTTTGTCACTTGTTGTTCTTGGTTTTTCTTGTTCCTGATATTCTCTTCCCCTTGTTTTCAGACTAGCGGCATTTGTAGATATGTTTCGTGGTGTAAGGCCCACAAGCACAGGGCGACACATGGCTTCTCCTTTCCTGTGCGTGACTACTCATTTTTGTCCTGCCGATAGGCGCTTGGCAACTCGTCACGCATATTTTTACCCTTCATGTATGCAAAATAATTCAGGGCGAGTCCAGCCCTTGTTTACCTCCTTCATCATCAACCCGGGACTCGGCTCGAGGACAGCTATTTATTTCCACCTCACCGTCGACAACCTGAGCTTCTGCCTTCTCCACATGACAACCTCGCGCCCTCCGCATTCACAATCGCAGATCTTCAGAATTAGACCAACCTCAGACACTTAAAAGAACAGCAGAAGACATAAGTAAGTAAACTTGAAAAAACTAATTCTTGTGTATTATTCTCGGACTTTTTGAGAAGTTGAAGCTCGCGCTGGGCAACTTATATCAACGCGTCGCCTGCCTCGGGAACCCGAATCAACTAGATCCCTCTCTTGCCACCTTTCTCTCCCTCGCCAGCTTCGTCTCTCAACTTGACTTCCTTCCTGCAGGAATTACAAAAACAACTACTCACTTGCCTCTTCTGAGAATTCTCCACTGACAAACTATCTTCTTACAGCCTCGGTACTTGCTGAGCCCTCTTCAATCGCTACTTAACTTCCTTGGACAGGTAGCTTCCCGCTTCAAGTTCAATCTCATCGACAACGCTGACTGACTGAGGCAGAAAATCGCTTACCATGACTACCAAGTGGGATACTCAGGCCGAACGCCACCTCTGCCTTGCTGCGCTCTGCAGTGACGGCGCTCCCAAGATCGATTGGGTTAAGACCCATCAGCAGATGGTCACCCTGGGTTACCCCTTCACTCTTACAGCTATGCAGTAAGTTCACTTCATCCTTCTGCTCTTCTTCCGTGGTCTTCCCTTTTCCCTTCGCTGTTCTTTCCTCGCCACCTTTTCTTACTCGTTCATCATGTTGACGACGTTGTCTGCCTCCTTTCTGCTCGCCGCCTTCCAGTCTTGCTAACTCCTGTCCTAGACAGCGCTGGAGTAAGGTCATCATGAAGGATCATAAGAAGGCCATCTCCGCCGCTGGCGATGGCGGCAACTCTTCCTCCGCTCCTTCCACCCCCGTCAACTCTCGCAAAAGATCCGCTCCCTCGTCGTCGGGCAAGAAGTCCACCGCTTCCGCTGGCACCCCTTCCCGCGGTCGCAACAACCAGGCCACCGCCCAGATGGCCAGTGCCGCCGCCGCTCGCGACAACGGCGGTGATGACGACGACGAGAAGATCGATGTCAAGCCTCGCCTTTACAAGCGCGCCAAGATCTCCCCTCCTGCTGCCAGTCTCCACGGTCAGACCTTCGACCTCACCGGAACCGCCGTCGACGACGACGAAGTCCATATCACTCAGGTCAACCAGTCCAAGCACGCCCCGGCCCCTCAGGTCAAAAACGAGATGAAGCAGGAGGATCTCGTTACTGCCATGGGCCGCGGCTTTCCATCCTATAACGAGGCCCGCCTCTCACGCGAACGAAGGTAAGCCTTCATCTCATCTTAGCTCTCCCATTCTTCTAAACACATCTCACTTCATCCATCTCGGTTGTGGTCAAGGACGAAAGCTAAATTTTATTGCAAAGCTGCACCATGCATCGCTCCACCGAAGAGGAAGACGCCTCCGACGGCCTCAAGCCCTTCCAGCAACGCTCTCTCTGCCCAGAGAACGAGTTCTAGGCGAACGACGAGGCCAAGTTTGCTAACGTCCGATACCATCGCCTAGAAGGAGGCATGAGCTCTGAGCAGTAAAGCTGTGTGCGTTTTC
The DNA here is from genome assembly GCA_037178605.1 of Colletotrichum euphorbiae. Classification (NCBI taxonomy): domain Eukaryota; kingdom Fungi; phylum Ascomycota; class Sordariomycetes; order Glomerellales; family Glomerellaceae; genus Colletotrichum; species Colletotrichum euphorbiae. The sequence continues at coordinate 38,002 of JAXCEF010000037.1, read as the reverse complement.
ACAACTTTAACATCTCTCTGTCTCGGCACTCCTGCAACCCACTCAGCTTTGGACGCTATCAGTCCCTTTTTACAACCAATGCTTGGCACGTCTTGTTGCTTTCTGAATATGGGCCCTGTTTCCTTCACCCGCTTCTCTCGACTTCGGACTGGGCTTCACCCGGTCGATACTACTCTTGGTATTTACCAACTCGGGCTAACCTGGTGTTTTGGAGGGCTTGGGATGGGTTACGGGAAGCAGTAAGACGGTTTCATCTGGCCTGGACAGGGTTGGCAAGAGTCTTTTTCTTCTGGGGCATGGAGTTCCCAACGGAGGACGAAGGCTATAGAGCTTCACCGGCTTACATCGTCTTTGCTTGCCTCATATAGAGACAGTAAATTGCGAGAGATCTCATAGAACGTGTTCAAGCCTTCCCCCGTGACTTCTCGTTAGAGCTGTATACTCAGCGTTGCGCTTAGACCTGATAGGCAAGCAGACACGCCGAGCTCAGAATGCCTGAGAATGCCCGATGTAGTAATGCGCGTATGTTCATCACCGATCCGGATTGAAGTCTAAATCATTCTCCTCGTCGGGATCATGGTCCCCCATTTGACTGTCCCTCACGATGCCTCTGTAATTACAATGATGCGCCCTGAATGACTACCATTCCCGTCCCATTAAAACGCCGAACCACCCATTTCATGAAGAGAGAGCCCAGACGCAGAATTTCAGTCCACTTGCATCATCTCCTAAGGCTTGCGGCCATCCAATCTGTGTCCCTCGCTGGGGCCCTTCTTCTCGGGCGCCTTGGCCTTCTCTTCGCCCTCGCCCTTTCTCTTGACGGCACCTCTGAGCGTCTGACCCGAGCCCGCGAAGTGCGGCCGGTTCGCATCCTCCTTCTCGCGTTCCTTGTCAGCGTCCGTCTTGACAGGTTTGATCTCGTAGCCGAAAAAGAGCTTGTTGGGTGGTAGACGCAGGGGCATCGGGCCGTTCGTTCGGCGGGGGAGGGGCGGCGCGGCGGGAGCATTCGCGGATGCACCGGCGACGGGTGTCGCAGGCTTTGGCGTCGAAGACTTGCTACCCTTCTTGTTGAGCTTCTGGCCCTCACCGTAGAATTTGGAGTTGGTCGTCGTCGCGGAGGGCGCGATGGCGTTGTAGTTGATGGACTGCGCCATGCTGCCCTGGCTGTGCAGAAGTCCGCCGGCAGGCAAGCCGCCGCCGCGGACGCTGCGGGGGGTGCTTGTGCCGCTGCCGCGCTGCTGCTTCTCGGGCTCGACGTAGCCAACAGGCGGGGCGAAGTCGACCTCGACATCGGTCTCGATCATACAGACTCCCATCTTATCCGTCTCGGGCTTGACTTCTAGGACGGCTACGTGGTAGATCTCGTCGTTGTACTCGAAGTTGAAGACATCCCCCTTGGTAAGCGTGGCGAAGTTCCTAAATGCCTTTTCCAGAACAGCCTTGGGGTCACTGATATCGAGGAAGTTGACGGACTGGGGCTGCAGCTTGACGAGGCGGGCAAGCTCGAGGGAGGTGGTCTTGACCTGAATCATGTCGCCGACGTCGAGTTGGAGCGTCTCCATCATCTGGAATATCCACGCGTTAGCTGCGCCTGCTCATGGATGGAGAGGGGGGGGGGGGGGGGGGGTGAGGGCCAACGAACCCATTGCGGCAGGTATGCCCGTCCTTCCTCCGCGACGAACTCAAGCACACCAGAGTGAGAGTGCTTGCCCTTCTCGCCGTTTATGATCTCCATCAACAAGGGCCACTGGACGTGGAGCTTAGAGACCTTGTCGAGGGCGGAAGGAGGCAGGAAGATCTTGGAGCCGTAATTGAGCTCGGGACGTTCGGCGCCGGGGGCCATGATGAGGGGGTAGCATCGGTAGTACTCGTCGAAGCGCTGTATGACGGGGCGGCGACCGCCGCGGGCGAAGTTGTATATGTCGGCTTCGCTGGGGTCGAAGCGATACTGTGAGGTTCGTGGTCAGCATGAGGCTTGGGGGTTCAGAGGACGGGCAGCTTGGTAGCTTACCATTTTGGCGATCTTCCGGAGAGAACGCAGGTGGATTGTGCTATGAAGAGAAGAGATTAGGCCGGCTGAGTGGTGTCGAGGTGTATCCCGCCGATTTGGAAGCTGTGGACCTAGTAATTTGGTGTAGGTAGTAGCTCTGGCTTCAAGGTTGGCTTTCGCTTTGTGCTGGATGTGAATGAGTGAGTGATGGAGGGTCGATTTACATGGGGCCGAAAGGCAACTGATGAATGACGAAACTCCGCTAGAAGTTCGGTGGAGTTCCACTAAAATCCCATGTCGACCCAGCCCAGGCCTGCTATAAGGTACTCACTACTTCATCTAAAGGCACGATTGCTCCTAGCTGACAAAAGAGTACCTATTAGTATAGGCACTGAGACTGGCATATTCGAGCAGTTTTTCGCATGGAATACTTTACAATTGAGGACCGACACAGAGAAAGAAGTAGATAAAGACCAATATAATACAGTTTACCAGACGGGGAGCGAGTCACTGTCTACAAAGAACAAAGTGCCTACCTTGAAGTACCTACGTAAGAACGGTTTGAGCTTATTCAAGGCGCATCCCACCTCTGAAAAGCTCACCCGTAATTGATTTGCCGACCCAGACCAATCCCCAAACAGCACAACATAACCCCAAGATGTCCTCGAGATACTCAGCAGCGCGGCCAAAGCGAGCAGGCGAAAACTTTGCAAGAACGCACCACAACGAGGATGGACACGACTCGAAGAAGCTCAAGTTCGACGTGCGCAACCCTTCCGCGCTCGCGCCCGACGCGGAAGAGGACGATGCAATTCTCGATGCCGACGTCATCGGCGTAGGCGCCGGAGCCACAAAACGCGGCGCCGTAAACCTCGATGGCTACGACAGTGATTCCGACAACGAGCGAAATTTCAAAGGCCGCGCGGAGGAGAAATATCGCGGCAAGAAGGGCGACGCGAACTTCCTTGATCAACTCGACAACTACGACGCTAAGAACGGTGATGCCGGCGGCAATAAGGACTCCAAGCCGGCCAAAGACGATGACGACGACGACGACATGTTCGCAGCGGACGACGACAATGACGAAGAAGGAGGAAAGGCAGCGGCAGAGACGGCGAAGTCGGGGAAGAAGGATAAGGCAGTGCGCTTCCTCGATGACGACCAGATCCAAGGCCAGGAGGAACAGAGCAAGAGTGGAGGTCAGATCCGTCTAGACGAGGAAGAGAGTAGCGACGACGAGGCCGACAAGGACCTTGCGATCCAGGAGGAGGGCATCGACGAGGAGGTCGGTCTCGGCGGGCTCAAGCGCAATGCGCCCAAGGTCGAGGCCTTCAACATGAAGCAGGAGCAAGAAGAAGGCCGATTCGACGAGGACGGTAACTATATCAGGAAAGCCGTGGACCCGAACGCCGTACACGACAAGTGGCTCGAAGGCCTGAGCAAGAAGGACATGAAGAAGGCCGCTAAGGCGCATGAGAAGCGCGAGGCCGAGGCGCGTAGGTTACGGATGGAAAACGACGATATTCTCACGACGGACCTGTTGAAAGCACTTATTTTGAGGCTAGACAGGGGCGAGACGTCGTTGGAGGCGCTGGCGAGGCTGGCCAAGGGTCAGCCGAAGCAGAAGAAGATACCCAAGTGGAAGCTGAAGAAGATGAAGAAAGGGAGCGAGGAAGCCATGGACGTCGATCATGAGAAAGTAGAGATGACGCCGGAGCAGGTCAAGAGGAAGGAGGCCATTGAGGCTATTACCGACGCCGCGGATAAACTTCTCAGTCGAGACCGCACCGAGATTTATGAAGAGGAGCGGGAGATGCTAGTTCGTGAGTGGCAGAGGGAGACGGGCGAGGAGTGGACGGAGCCCGAAGAGGAAATCACAGCGGAGGACGCCTCGGCCAAGATGTGGGAATTCAGGTGGACCGACGGTCGCGATGGCGCGGACAAGCAGGGTCCGTTCGATGGCCCGTCGATGAAGGCATGGCAAGATGCCGGGTATTTTGGTGAAGGCGTCGAATTTCGGACCGTCGGCGAGGATGGCTGGAGCAGAGTCGCTACGTTTGTATAAATATGCACGTCACAATGACGACCGCTGAAGGGGAACTTCGCTGTACAACAAAGCAATAGGTAATTGAAGGATTGCACTGTGGGCATCTTTGCGATGCGTCCATGCAATCATTTATGGTACGTAATCTATCACAAACTTCCATGCCCATGGATGGTCACCTTATTTTTCTGCCCCAAAAAAACGCCCTTCGTGAAATGTCCCTGCCACGCTTAACTCAAATCCATCTTCTCATCGTGGCCGTTAGTGACGGTGAAGTCGACGGCTCCGTCCTTGCCTATCAGGCGTTTCTCCTGCTCAGACACGAACTTGACGCTGCGGGCCGGGTCGTAGAAGAGCGAAAAGCTCCTCTGAACGTCGGCGATCTCGACCTGCTTCGCCCTCCGCTTGTTGCACACAAGCTGAGATGTAGTGATGAGGTTGCTGGCGTACCGCAGACCAGCCTCCTGACCAATCTTGGTGAGCAAAGCCACAGCATCGGCGGAAATATCGACTTCCTCCTCTTGTGCGCGGATGGTGAGAATCTGTTTGATCTCTTCGGGGGTGTAGGTGTTGGTATGGATGATGACGACACGGTCGAGGAAATCCAGCGGCAGTCCGTGGGGGCTGCGGTAGTCGGTTCCCCTAATGCGGGAGTTGCCTCTGTTGCTAGCCATAATGACCACGGGAGCCAGGTCGTCCTCGAGAGCGCGGTTTATGTATGAGAAGCACTCAATGTCGAGCATGTGAACTTCGTCGATAAACAGGACACCGGGCACGATCTCGGCCTTGCCCTCCTCCTTCCACTCTCCGACCTTCGTGTTGATTTGGTCGCGGATCTCGCTGCGAATCTCACCCGTGTCTCCCGAAAACAGAGCCAAGAAGCCCTGCGTTCTTGAGTTGATGACATCAATCTCGTGGAGCGTGACGGTGTGAACAACCTCCTTGCGCTTTTGAAGTTCGCCGTCGGGGCACTGGAGGAACTTGGTATCGACGCCCATTGCGTCGTAGTCGCGCGAACGAGCGTAGGAACGTCCGAGCTTGGTGATCTTACCTGAGGACTTGTCGATAGAGATGATGTCTCCAGCCATAACGCGCTCTTTGGTCATGGCATCAATCATCTTGGCGCCCATATCGTAGACGGCCTCCATGTCTGTCGTCTTGATTGTGAGTTTTCCCTGCTTCGCGCCACCAGTGACGCTGCGGTCAATCTGAATCTCGACAACCTCGCCCTCCATGATCTCGCTCTCCTCCTTAATGCGGACGCCGATCGACTTTCGGAACGCTTGCGTAAGGGCTTCAGTCTTGGACATTTCGAGGGAGAAGATCTCAGAAGAGGCGAGGCTCGTGAAGGGGACGTCGGGGCCGAGGGACTGGGCCATGCCCATCGCGATGGCGGTCTTGCCCGTGCTGCACATCGCAGAATTAGTCGAGTAGATTCTGTAGCAATAGCAAGATTTCTTACCTGGGGGGCCCTGCGATCAAACAAGCTCTTCCTGCGATTTTGCCTTCCTTGATCATCTGCAGGATAACGGCGGCAGCTTTTCTGGCCTTCTCCTGTCCAACCAGACCCTGAGAAGCAGTCCTGGGCTCCAATGTTGTGGCATCAACACCCAGACCACGGATATGTGAGTGAGCAGCAATGAGATTGAGCCCTCTAAGCTCCTTGCTCTCGGAGACAGTCATGACGGGCTGCAGTTCGATGTTAGCTACGAAGGATTTGTCTGGAGTGGCTTAAGGCGTACCGCAGCCATCTTGATTATTGGTTTCCCGAACCGTTCAGAAAACGCCTGAACTTTCGAATGCTCTGCTAATATTGACTGTCGTTCCTTCGGGTTAAAATCAGAATGTGCTGAATACTTGTGATGCGGCGCGAAAGCACTTGGTCGGCAGTGGTTTGCGGTCGATTCTGAGACCTGGGCAAGTTGCGCGCTCAGGAATTTGGATGGCGCTTACTCGCGCGGCGCGACGCGGCTAGCGCTTAAGACAGGTACGTATATGTCGCTCGTCTGTTACGGTGTTACCTAGGTACCTTTTGACCTGAGCAGCCCAAGCGCTTCGAGAAGCTAGTACCTTACCTTGCACTTTACGAGCGGAGCCGCGCAATCGGCCGGGAGCCTATTAGGTGTAGAATCCTTTTCGCCGTCGTGATTGGAAGTTGGCATCTTCATTACGCCAGCGATCCAGATGCATACGCAGTGTCTTGGCGTGACTCGTGACAAAGCAATGTTGCCGCAACCTAGCTCTTGGATTTGTTTCAAGGCTTTAAGACGATCTACGAAGCTGAGTCCCTCTGAAGTTTACTAGATGGGCTTCGTGTGGCAGTACTACCTTAAGTATAGATAGCTCAAAGTTCCCAGGGAGGTGCTGCTCTATTCTCTTCCTTGCGATAGTAGTTCAAATCGGCAGGTGACCTAATTGGTGCACACATTTGCTTTGGAAAAGAGATAGGGTAAGAGCGAGTGCATTGAGAAAAAGAAAGTAGTCGGCCATAAAACAAGAAAAGGAGACCGGACACACCATCATCAGTAGAGGGAGGAACAATCCCTGCCTCGTGGTGCCTTAGTGCAAACCTGGATTCCTCGAAGTGTCTGCCACCCCACCTATTTTTGTCTTCTTGTTGGAAGAGCTGTTGCAAAAGAGTCTAAGCGGTGCACGGTTCACCGCTCACGGTACTCCCAGCTTACCGGGGGGGGGGCCATTGTCAGGTTGTCGGATCACTCGTTGGAAAAAGCAAACATGCCTTCGAGTCAACGTTCGGCTCGCTTCCCACCTATCAAGGACCTAGCAAATAACCCAATAAATCTTCCCCACCGCACAGTCTCCCAAACACGGCACTGACGCCCAACGCCACCTGCAACGCAGCTCGTCAAAGCTAACCCTGCTCTCTGACAATTCGATACTAGTCGCTGCTACGAGCAGCGGTATTCGGCGGCCCCCTGCTTGGTATTTAGCTGTCGGACTTTTATGCGTCAATTGGTGAAAAATTGGTGTGTGTATTTTGTGAGTTCTCCGGTACAAAGGTCTCCACCAAAATCTCTGCTAGATACAGGTACCCACAATCCGGCTATCGGTTGGGATGGATTTCGAGTCAAATCGGCCTACGCCTAGTTCGATACGCCCCCTCAGGTTAGTGCCCAAAGGGTCCAAACTAGCCAAAATAGCCACTTTTGTATATCTTGAATCCCCTACTTATAGGCCCTTTTATATATAGCCTATTTGAGGGTATTCCTATTGCTTTAAATCGCTCTTATTATGCTTATTAAACCCTTCCAGTGGGTAGGAAAGAGTGATGCTATTTATAGAGATATTTTAGCCTATTTAGTCTCTAATTTATTATGCCTATTATCTGCGAGAAGATTGCTCTTATCTATGAGATTAAGTTAGCTAATAAAGGTAGTAAAAGTAGTAGCAGGTAGGGCCTTTGTTATCCTATCTGCTATTATCTCAGCTAAGCGGGTATAAATAACCTTAATATAGTTAACCTAAATCTCTGTTATAGCTAGTAGTTATAGATATCCACGTAGTGTAACTTAGTCTATAGCTAAATGATCTCTTAGGTTACTAGCTATATTATTTAGGTATTATTATATTAGATAACTACCTTGAGGCTATTATAAAGCTAATTATAAGGCTAATTAACTATAGAAGATAGCTCTCCTCTAGGAGGGAGGTTTACTTATAATGCAGTTATTAACTAGCTTGCAAATAGTCCTTCCTTTGCAGCTTGTGAGAGGGCTAAAGTTCTACCTCTATAGTTAAAGTTATTACTATCTATTATTTATTAGCTCTCTAAGCTATTGTCCCTCTGAATAGCTTTATTGCGAAGGCTTAAGAACTATTTTAGTCTATTGAGTTATTAGTGAAGCTAGCGTCTGAAGCTACCTCTAACCTAGTGGTATCCTTTAGCCCGTTAGTATCCTTCACTCTTTACTTAAGGCAGAGCCGCTTTGACTTCAGTAGATATTATATAACTTAATTAATAGTTTTGTGATATTTTGGGCTAGGGTTTTAGTTAAATCTCGTAAGATAACTAATAGCGAAGGCGATATTAGGCCTGGTTATAATAGCAGCATATAGTAGGGATCTGACATTTTGTTAGTATAGTTAAATCTCTTGAGGTATTACTTGCTCTTTATATAGGTGTTGGTTTCACACGGGTAGGTGACAGTACGCGCGCGTAGCCCTAATATGTGTTGTTTGTATTGAAGCTATTCTGTATTGCGAGTGTGTGTGTGTAAGTCTAAGATATAAATGGCTACGTAGGCAGTGGTGTTGTGCTATATTGGGCCTGCGAATATGGTCACGTGACTTACGCACATACGTACGATATCATATCTCGCAGAGTGCCCATCCTGCCACTCCATGGGTTATAGGGTTGTTGCGACACTGGCAGTCTTTTCTTTTGAGGCCAGGCGCGCCGTAACCCATATAAAACGATATAAACGAAGTTATTTGCAGATCCCAAAACGATATAAATCAAATCCTTCACAAGGCCTTCCTCTACGCCTTTGTCGCTACCCTTGATAGCCCTCATAGGCCTCCATATATACCTCCATCACTACCTTTAATAGCATAGCTATCATCTTTTATAGTGGGAGGGATATTATTGCCCTTATGGCCCTTCTCTTGTCTTGTTACCCATCCTTCTATTCGAATCGTCGCCATATTGTTGTCAATAAATCGCTTGAGAGATAGATTTAAGCTTTCTTTAGTGAAGGCATCAGCTAGGTTATTATCTCCATTAATCCACCTTACCTCATATATCTCTCGTTGCTTATATAACTAATGAAGTGCTATTATATTAATTATAAGGCGCTTCTCCTTTATAGTGCTAAGCCTTATAAGGCACTTATATAGCGAATATAAGTTAGTATAAATAATGGTAGGGATAGTAGGCTTCTTTAAGTATATAGTGATCTTTTGTAGCGTGGTGGCAATAGCGTAGGCCATATCTACGCTAGCTACTATACTATAGACCTCAGAGGCTAGAATACTTTATGTAACCCTTTTGTACTTTATTAAACTAAAGTAGATAATATTGCTAGTTATTATAAAGGTATTATTATTATTAGCTATAGCCTTATTAGCGATAACCACAATAAATCCAATCTATAAAAACAGGTTAGTATTATTAGCAAAAGACCTATCTATAAATACGAAGAGTTTCGCTATAGCTAGGTCGATAGGCACAAAGGTTAAGCCTTGATTAAGGTTCTCTTTTTGCTATTTAATACAACAATTAAGGGCCTTTTCATCCTCCGCAGCGGGATCTTAGTGCTAGGCTGGGGCAGATAGGTTAAAATAGGCCTCAAGTTAGGAGATAGAGGTGATATACGCCCCTCTTACTCTTTGCTAAATATATTATTGTTTTGTTTATTTAGGGATGCCTTTAGGTTAATTAGCTCGATTTTAGACCCTTGCCCCTTTTAGCAAAGAGTAAGACTGCTATCTTTGCCTAAAGTAATAATGCTACTATTAAATATTAGTGGGGACTTGTGGTTGATTTATTACTTTGCTTTAGTAGTAAAGTTAGCCTTTTTAAGCTCTATATCTTCTTATTAGGAGAACTCTAGTATAGATAGTCTAATAGTATTATTAGTTTGCATACTAATAATACTAAAACAGCTATTTTTGGCTGTTAAAGAGATTAATAGGTATAGGTCGAAAGATAATTAGTCTATCTCAAGATTCTTTCTATAGTGGTTGCTATATATAGCTTACTAATAGGTATTAGCCTCTATAATACTATATAACGGTTTGATAATCCTTATAATATAGTTTTTGGGGTATTTATCACGAATCTCCTTTAGTAGGTCTGCGAAAATTAACCTATTTAGCTCTATTTGCGATTAGATGTATGCTTGCGTGATATCGCAGAGCTATAGTATATAGCCCTCTTTTATAAGTAATAGGGCAATAGAAAGAGGGAGTCGCTAGCTAGCCCGCTATATTATAGGTAACTAGGTAAGTATAGAGGCTTTTTTATTATTATTATAGCCCTAAATAATAAGCCTTAACTTCTTATAGGGCTATTTAGTGCCCTTGCTCTTTACCTCGTGGACTATATATAATTTAAAGATATATTATCGGCTATAGGTAGTAGCGTTATATGGAATAATTTCAAACACACCACGCTTTTGAAGTGCGGTTATCTCTATAGTTAATAAGGCTAAAAAAGGGTCCCTAGGTATTTAGATAATCCTATCTTTATATAGTTATATAGCGAGGTTATAATCTATTTGCTCCTTTATAGTTAAAAACGTTATAGTATTACTAATTTTATTAGTAAGTACTTAAGCAGTAGTAGCTATAAAAGCATTAATTAGATATATTTACTCTGATTTTTTATCAGCTACTTATATACTTCTATATATTAGGCCTACTAGCGATATTTCTTAGACTTATTCTTCCTTGTAGAGGCAGCCTCAGTGGCGCGGGATTAAGCCCGTAAGTCCCTCTAGCGGCAGCATATTAGGACCTTCATTATTATCTAGTCCTATTATCTATTTAGTATTTAGGTCTAGTAGAGGCAGCATAGCCTCATTAGCCCGGTGCCGCAGGCGGATAACTATTAATTGGAACGTCTAGGGCCCGTAGGGCAGGTTGAGAGTATAAGTCTCGCTATTAATAGCAAGGAGTTAGTACAGCTCTTACTAGCCCTTCTTTTCTTAGTAGACCTAGATGAGGGATAATAGTAGTAGCTAAAGGATTAGCGCTATATCCGGGCTGTTATAGGCAGCAAGGGCAGCTATAACTTAGCGGGAAGCCCAATGCTTCTATAGGTCCTCTATCGCCCTCTGTATAGCAGCAGCCTATTGCTAGAGGTCTGGAGATAGGGGCAAATTATTATTAATTTGGGGGTAGGCACTAAAAACAAGTAGTATAGGCACTAGGCTATTAGGCTCTATAGTATTATTAATAGCCTTAATAGCTATTTAAAGGATAATCTTATAGTCTATATTAGGTATGTCTTTATAAATAATTATATATACCCTCTATAATACTATATAATATCGCTTAACCTTATTAATAGAGTTATAGGCCTCAACTAGTACTTTAGTAGCAGTTATTAAAAGCGCCTAAAGAGCACTTTACTACTCTAATAACGCGAAGTTAGTACTAGTATTAGTAATTGCAATATCTAGTAGCCTGAGGTAGGTATAGATTTAGCATTATTTAAAGGCGTTAAGTATCGCAGTTATAGATAAATCCTTTAGGAATTTAGCCGCATTAAATACTATTATAGCATTAATAATATAGAGTACTAGGCGCTCTTTAAGGTAGATAATATTAATAACTATAGCGTAATTAAAGTTATAGTTATCTCTAATTGTGAATATAAATTAATTTAGTGCCCCTACGTTAAGTTAGTAGCATTTATAAAACTTTATGAGATATTTAAGTAGGTGTAACTTAACTTAGTAGCTGGCTTGCTAGAGCACTTTGTGAAGTTAGTAGATTAATAGGCACCTAAAATATTAATAAAGTCTTTATAATTTAGCCTCTATAAGGTTATTATAGGCTAAAACCTTCTCTATCTCTAATTGTTGGTCTCATAAAGACTGGTACCAGAAGGTAGGGGGGAGAAGGGGGGGATAATGTAGTATTCAAAGTGTGGTGATGTCTGAGAAAGAAGGTATCTAGAAGGGTGGCTAGCGAAGGCGAGGAACGATATAGTAGACTGACGAGGTGGGTCACGTGACTGAGGTCACATAACTACTATAGTCGATATTCCTGCCCGCTAGGCCACGGGCCCGACACTTAGGTCGGGTCCGGCTGGGCGAATATCCCAACACTAGCAGTTTTTCTTTTATGCCAGGATTCGCCTATTACGCCTATCTAAATACACGAATTAAATAACTTATTTTAAGGCTATTTTTAGCCTCAAATTAAATCAAAAAGATAGCTATATTTAGCTATACCTATATCCTCCAAATAGGCCATGATTTAGCTATTCCCAAGTCCTCCAAATTAGCAGCAACTGCCCATAATTATTACACTATTCCTTCCGTCATTCGGGTCACCCATCCTTCCCGTAGTAGTCTTCCCAAGTAGGGCTTCCTAAAAAGGGCACTTCCCGTGAGGGGCTTCCTAAAGAGGGGATCTTGCTTCCCGCGAGGGACTTCCTGAAAAGGGAATTATTGAAGGTCTTGAGGAGTTGAAAAGTAGTCTTTTGGAAGGAGGGATTTAGTGAATGAGACGACTGGAGATGGCGATTCAAGAGGGGGGGGGGGGCTGTTGTTATTGTTATTAAATAGTTAAATAGTCAAAAAATAGCCAAAAGATAGCTTAAAAGAGGGCTCAAAAGAGCTGTTTTGCGCGGGTTAAAATAAATAAACCCAATAGGGCAAAACGAGGGGGGGGGGGGGGGCTGGTTGTGGCTAAATGGCTTAAAAGAGGGCTCAAATGAGGCCTTTTGAGCGTAGCAAAACAAACAAATTAAATAAATCCAATATGAGGCTAAAATAACTTATTTTATGCGGGCGGTTAGGGCTCACCGCGGTTTCAGAAGGCGCATTTGTAGCAGCAAATTAGCGTAGCTACTGCGATATCGACGTGGTTGCTGAAATAGCGGGCAAAATAGCTGAAATAGCAGGCGGGTAGCAATATCAAAAGTCTTTCTTTACAGGCTTGGGGCTCACTACTTGTTGTTATATCTAGAGGGTTTGAAGTAGTTGATTTAGTAGCGAAGGAGAGGGTGAAAAAGAGGGTGAAGGAGGGGGATTTTGAGGTGGGTAGTGGAGGTAGTAAAGGTGGGAAGGTTGGCGAAGTAGTGGGTAGCGCTAAACGAGGGCAAAAGAGATTAAAATACGCTAGATAATTCGAAATACGCTAGAAAAGGTCGAAATACGCTAAATCAACGCAGTTAGTTAAAAAAGATCTTGTTATTTTAGCGTTTTTAGCGTTTTAGCGGAGGAGTCGTTTATGGGAGGGGTTGTTTATAGAAGGTTTTTAGTAGCTGTGAAGATAGCAGAGGGTGCTGATAAGGGCAAAAGAAGGTAACTGCCTGAGGAGGGCAAAAGATAGTAGAGGGTACTAATGAGGGCAAAAGAAGGTATAATTCTCTTAAGTGCTTTAAATTAGCCCTTGCTAGCTATTAAAAATCCTACTGCTCCTATATTAGGGATAATACCTTAGAAGGTCTCTAAAGAGTATCTTCCTTTAAGTATAAATAATTTAATAGGTATAGGCCTAGCTAATTCTTTAAATAGATCTAAGTGTATAATCGCGTAGTAGGCTACTTAATTAAGCAATAGCCTTAAGATAGTCTTTTTATCTATAGTAGGGACCAAATTAGTGCTCTAGCTACTATTTGGGTTTGTAAATTAGGTGAAGAATGTGTTGTGCTACTCTTCTTTAGAGTTGCTATTATTATAATAGTCCGTACTCTCACTAAGCAATTAGAAATATATTTCAATCTCCTTATCCTTATTATTATTTACTACTAAATTATTAGTTATTCCTTCTATAGCTCCCTCATAGTAGGTTAGGAACTACTAGTAGGCTGCCTTTAACCTATTGAGGGCTTATAGGTTATTTCGCTATTATAAGTATACCTCCTCCTTCTCCTTTTGTATATAGTTGGTTAAATAGCATCTAGGTTCTTTATAAACATAGTATTTTATATCCTATTGCTATTATTTTAGGCTGTTTTTATTGTCTCTCTATAGCTTAGGCCTTCTGAATCTGCTATTTCAACCCTTGCTATTATATTTATAGTCTATCTAGTATTATTTAGCGTGATATTAGCCCTATGATAGTTAACTATTTATAAACGTTATTATATTACTAATAGTAACCTTAAGTTACTTGCAGAGGCCTTTAAAGGTTCTTAATAGGTTTATAGTAGCCTGTTTATACTCCTTGACCCCTTAGCAGCCTTAAAGGAGTTGATTGCATAGTATCTTATCGCTTTAGTAGGCTTCACTAGCGCTAGCTAAGTTAATATAAGGATATTAATTAGGGTATCCAAGGCCTCTAATTTGGACTTTAAGGGATAGTCAATTATAATTAAGATGAGGGTTATATTATTCTATATTATAAGATAGGCTTAAGTAAACTCTTTAGTCTCAAAGCGTCCCTTAAGCTTATTAACGATTTAGGTACTATTCAGATAAGGCTATAGGTATCAAAAGCTCTTATAGTAGTATTTTAGCGCCCTTTCCTTAAGTATTATTAGAAAGGCTACTAGGTTTTAGTCCTTTGTAATACCTATTCTTTCACAAGTATCTTATAAATCCGTAGTCTTAGCTTAAGAATATCCATACCTTCACCACTATACTTCATCTCATTAGTATATATCTTCACTAGGTCTACAATTTAGCGTATCAATAGGCGGGTACTATTATCTTTTAGCTTTTAGCGATCCTCTTGCGGTCCTTTTGCAATAAGCTAACTTATTATTGGGGCTAGGCTAGTAGCTATAGCTAATTCTCTTATTAGCATCGTGACATTATTATTCCAGAAGTCAGTGATATCCCTACTAAACTCTTCCCTATCCCAGTTTTTCGCAAATATAGTACTCCTCTTAATCTACTTATTTACTTCCCTAGTAGTCCAGAAGTAGAAGTCATCTATAGTCGCAACATTATATACGCAGCTTGCAATACTCAATCCATCCTAGATAATATAAATACTATTATCTATTAGATACTAGCAAATCTTCCTTATAGTTACTAGGCTCGCTTTCTAGAAAAACTCAATGAGTAGGCCTACAAAGTCCACTATAAAGTCCATCTATAGGTCCTTACTAAAGAGTTTATCATATTTATAGGTTTTGATATAGTATAGGATCTTAGTAGTCACTTGCTTCATTATAGTATTTTCATTAAATCTAATATCTTAGCCCCAGTCCTCCTTATCTCCTAGGGCCTTACTCTTTGCTAGTATTAGTAGTTCTGTAATAAGCTTAATTAGCTATCAGCCTAGCGGTATTAATATTGCTAAAGACCCCTCAGGGGTAGCTATTTATAGCTATTTAAGTGGTAGTAGGGGTATTAGTATTAAGGGCCCTAGAGTCGCTATTATATATAAACGAGGCGTAGTTAATAATTTGAAAGATCAATTAGGTGGTCGCGTGCCGTTTCTTCCAGTAATTCTAGCTCTCCTCGCCCTTAGCGATAGGTGTTAATAGGAGGTAGTAATAATAATAGTTAGCCCTTATATAAAGTAGAGGCTCGTAATACACATAAGTTGACGTTATTTTATTATTATTTGACGTCTCTACTAGCTGGGTATTGCGTTATATAGTTAAATAATGCGTTGTTTGAGGCTTAAGTTATCTTATTTTACTCTAACTCATATCTCTAGGTTAAATCAATATACTCTTCTTTTTATAGCGTGAGGGTCTCGGGAGAGTTGATTATTGCGTGAAGGTCAACTATTGAGGTATTAGCAAACCCCTTTTATAGTTATCTTCCTACTTAAGGGTCTTGTGGTAGTAATATTAATAACAGTGAGGGTTGCGTAACGGACGCAAGAATCAAATTGAGTCCTTTGAAGTAGTCAGCCTATATATATCTAACTGCTTATAATCCGTCAATTAATCTAGGTAGCACAAAAGGGCTACTAGTTATAATTATTAAATAGATTCAATATATAAATCAATTATAAACTAGTAGAGCTTTTGTCTCTTTAAGTAGTAACCTTACTGATCTGCAGTTTCATAGCATAGCCAAAGTGGTATAATAGTGAAGTTAACCACTGATTAGTGTTGGTTTCACACGGGTAGGTAACAGTACGCGCGCGTAGCCCTAATACGTGTTGTTCGTATTGAAGCTATTCTGTATTGCGAGTGTGTGTGTATAAGTCTAAGATACAAATAGCTACGTGGGCAGTGTTATTATGCCATATTAGGCCTACGAATACAGTCACGTGACGTACGCACGTACGTACGATATCGTATCTCGCAGAGTGCCCATCCTGCCACTCCATGGGTTACGGGGTTATTGCGACAATAGGAGTAGCTCTTCTCTAATAGCTATTAGGGTATTATATTATAAGTTAGTAGCATTAACACGATCCTTCTCTTTTAGTAGTTTCATTAGCTTGTTAATAAATACTAATTGTAATAGCTATAGCATCTTATTTAGTTAATCTCAACGGACTTTAATTCCTAGGAACTAATATAGGTTTTAGCTACCCTCAAGATAGTTTTAATTCTATAGTTATTTAATTAGCGAGGTAGTATAACTGCGATCTTTAGGGAGGTATACTATAATGCAGTTATTAATCTAGAAGAAGAATAAGACCTTGCTATAGCGCTAATAGCAGTTTTTACTAGGTATCTACTAAATTAAGGGTATTCAGGCCCTTTTTGAGGTGGTATTGCCACAAAAGAGGGGATCTGCAAAGCCTATATAGGGCCTTTAGTAGTTTAAGCACTCTTCTAGGCTCTTAATACCCTAGTAGTATCTCTATATAGAACTCTTTATTAAGGTTAGTATATATGAAGATATTGATAGCGTTATATTGGATTAGATCTATGTTGAATTAATTAGTGATAGCAATGAGAGTCCTAAATGATATCCTAGATAATATAGTAGTATAGGTATTATAAAGGTTATGAGGCTATTAACTGCCTCTTACTATAAGTTATGATTTTATGTTTAATAGCATGTTATGCTTATTAAGCTTATAGGTATATACCTAATAATATCTAAGGACTTTATGGCCTTTTGCTATATTTTGTAATATAGTTAGCTAAGACTAGGATATTTAGTGGCTTTAGAGATAACTCTCTTTAGCCTAAATAAATATAGCCTCTATAGGGTAATTTTATAGCTTAATATGTAATAAGAGTAACTTTAGTAATAACTTTTAGTAGGTATTTTGTTACTTTGGTTTTCTTCCTGAAGTTGTTACTTCTGGGGCTGGGAATAGTAGCTTTATTGTGATATCCTGGATAAAGTTATATAACTTGCTTGCTAAAGAATCAATGAGTTGATTAGACTATAATAAGAGCCTATAATTACTTCTACTTGTTAATGCTGACTTGCTGGGTTTTACTCTTTTGTGAGATGTTTGTTTGTGGGTGGCATAGCCTAAAAAGACCGCCTTATATGAAGTCCTCGTGGTAACTCTAATTTTAAACATGAAGTCTAGTAATAGGTTAGTATTATTTGAAACTGCTGGGATATGCTCCCTTATGGTGAGGTTGGCGTGAATGCCTTCCTTGAGTACTTAGAAGAATATTGATTTAGGAGACTATAAGGAAGTTGGTAGTAGAGTAAACTTTACTTAAGAATAGCTATATATTAGCTCTGCTGCTAATACTTTACTATTTTTATTTTTAGTATGATGTAAGTTGTTATTTGGGTCTGTAATAGACTTAGAGTTGCTCTGAAAAGTAGTTCTTAGGTTGAGGAGCGTAGGGTAGTAGTTCTAGATCTCTTCTAGAGGTATATCTTTGAAGTTATTGTGGCGGGTATTATCCCTTTAATTACTGAAGATGGCTTCCTTATTAAAGGGCATGTCTTAAGTAGTAATAACCTCTCCTTTTAGAGAGTTCCAAATCCTATAGCTATTTGAGGTAGTATATCTAATAAGATAGCCTATCTAGGCTCTCGCAGCTAGCTGCTAGCGATGGTTTCAATAAAGTTAGGTATCTAAAGTTATTATAAAAGCCTTGCTCCTATATGCTTAAGGATGAGTAAGGTCTAGGACTATAAAACCCTCTTTTAATGTCTTATAAAGTATCTCATAAGGCGTCTTCCACCCTTGTTGCTATTGCTTGCGTGGCGTATAGTTATATAGATAGGTAGTAGCTTTTATAATTTCAGGCTATAGTACTATAGATAGTGAGGCTAAGAGTTATAGTAAGTAAGCCTTTCGCTTAATTATGGCTGCGATCTTTTTAGCGCCTCTATTTTGAGCTTGTAGATTTGGAGCAGAGAGCTCTATTTAAATACCCTTGCTCTTAGTACTTGCTATACCTCTTAGGTAATAAAATATCTTATTATTAGCCTTAATAACCTAAACCTTAGTCTTATACTATATATTAATTATTAGTATAACTTTATTCACTATCTAAATAGGGGATTTAGTTATTTAATTCGGTAGATAAAAGTCCTAAGTGAAGCCTGAGGCCCTATCTATAGTAATTGCTGCTAATATATACCCTCTATATCTCTTATTATAGTTATAGAAGTTAATAGTAATTCTTTTGCTAGGTTTTAATAATATTACTAACTCTTTTGGGGCTTAGTAGACCTATCTTATTATCTTTACTATAGCGCAAGAGTTGTAGTTAATAGTCTCAATAGGCTTATTATTATTAATATAGACCCCTTGCATAGCCTCACGTAGCTATTATAGAGGTTCAGGTCTATGATAGCTAATATGCTAATACTATAAAAGAGTTAAGCCTCAAAGGGGTTTATAAATAGTTAAAGAGTTATACTTTTAGTAAAGAGGATATTTATAAATCTGATCTAGAAGTATAGTGGATTGATAGCTATTAATTATAGCTATTACTATAAACCCTATAGACATACTTTTCCTCACCCCCTTATATAGATAATACTTAAGTAGATATTATTAGTTAATATTAAATATCTCTACTATATAGGTATAGTCTTTTTATTAAAGGCAGTTTTAATTTAGGTTGCGAGGTAGGTTGCTAGGCCTTATATCCCACCACATACCCTTCTTTCGCAATAGTTACATAGATATAAGGTTAGTAGCTAGTTATTTGCAATACGCCACATTATTAAGGCGAAGAGTTATTAGAAGCTCTCTAGGGCCTTAAAGGTAAAGGTCTACTAACCCCTAGCTTTTAATAGTAGCCCTTAAGGCCCCAGTAATAATAAAGTCGTTATAAGAGGCTCCTTGAAAATTAATATTCTAACAGGTTATTAGATACATAGATAGTCACTCCAGTATCAAGTAGGACTAAAGAAGAGAGAGAGTATTAAACTTTATTAATTACTATAACTGTTGGGATATTCGCCCATCCGGACCTAACCCAAGTGTCGGGCCCGTAGCTTAGCGGGCAGGAACGTCAACCATAGTAGTCATGTGACCTCAGTCACCTGACGTGGTAGTCACGTGACCTCAGTCACGTGACCCACCTCATCAGTCTACTATATCATTCCTCCTTTCGCTAGCCACCCTTCTAGATACCTTCTTTCTATTAGATATCATTAATATCACCCTATTTTCAAGTGCTATTTTATCCCCTACCTTCTAGTACTAGTCTTTATGAGACTAATACTAATTAGTAGTTAACTTCACTATTACACCACCTAAAAACTATATAACCGCAGATTAGCAAGGTTAAACAGACTACTAAAGAGATGATATCCAAAACCTAATGATCCTAAGCTCTACTTGTTATTATAGCCTCCTATTTTAGATACTATACTAATAGATAATAATTTAAAACTTAATGATCCTGAGCTTTGCTTGTTATTGTAGCCTCTCGTTTTGAAATATTATTTGAAGTTATTGTTAGCGTTGTGGGCGAAGTTTCTGATCCCCTACTGTTTTAATGATAGCTGCGGCCTATCCCGCAAGCTATTGTTTTTTAGCACCTTCTTTTCAGCAGAAATCCCTTTAAGACTTAATGATCCTAAGTTCTACTTATTATTATAGCCTCTTATCTTAAAGCGATATCTGAAGTTCTTATTAATATCGTGGGCGAAGTTTCTAATCCCCCACTATTTAAAGAGTCCCGCAGTCCCCTCCCGCAATAACCTCATTACGCTAGCAAAGTTATCTTTTAAAAACCCCCTTTTGCCCTCAGGTAGTTACCTTCTTTTACCCTCTTTTAGCACCCTCAAAACCATCAAAAACCCTCCACAAACAAGTCCTCCACCAAGAACGCTAAAAACGCCGAAATAACACGATCTTTTTCAACTAACCGCGTCGATTTAGCGTATTTCAACCTCTCTGGCGCCACCTACCACTTCGCCAACCTTCCCACCTTTACTACCTCCACCACCCACCTTAAAAACCCTCCCTCCTTTACCCTCTTTTTCACCCTCTTCTTCGCCACAAATCAACCAATTCAAACCCTCCAGATATAACAACAAGCAGTAAGCCCTAAGCCCACAAAGAGAGATTTTCAACATTGCTACCCGCCCGCTATTTCAGCTATTTCGCCCGCTATTCCGGCAACCACGTCAATATCACGTCAAAATCGCGGCAGCTACACCAATTTGCTGCTATAAACGCACCTTCCGAAACTATAGTAAGCCCCAACCGCCCGCATAAAATAAGTTATTTCAGCCTCATATCGGATTTATTTAATTTAGTTGTTTTGCTACGCTCAAAAGGCCTTATTTGAGCCCTCCTTTAAGCCATTTAGCCACAACTAACCCCCCCCCCCCCCTCCGTTTTACCCTATTGGGTTTGTTTGTTTTAACACGCGCAAAAGGCTCTTTTTGATCCCTCTTTTAGCTATCTCTTTGGACTATATCTTTTTGGCCCACTTAATAACAACAACAACAACAGCCCCCCCCCCCTCCTCAAATATCCTCTCTACTACCCACTCCTCCTCTTCAAACTTCTTCCTATCTACAACCTTCTTCAGCATTAAAAACTCTTCCTCCTTCAGCCTCTTTTGCTATTTTTCATCACTTTTGACCCCCCCCTCTCCTACCCTTTCAGAAAACCAATGGTAAGTCCATCAGCAGTAATTCGCCTAATAAACGGACTACGCCCCAAAGCCGCAGCCTAGGGTAGTCAACCCATGTTCGAGGCGTTATTAGCCTACCAGCCTGCCACTCTTCTATGAAATCTTTCCCACTCTTCTATTAGAAATCCTTTATCCTCTTATTATTATATCAACCAAATTTAGGTTTTAGTGGGGTATTAGTACCTTTGGGGAAATAATACCTCACTAGTAGTAAAGGTCTAGTAGTACTATTAATTAATAATTATTAATAGCACCTGTTTTTCCCTAGTAAAACGGCCTAGCTAAGTCTTTTGAGACTACTTAAATTGCTTAATTACGAACCCCTCTTCTTATATCAATCCATTAAGCCCCTCCTTCTAAACAACCACTTTTCAACCAAGACCTTCAACAATTCCCTCTTCAGGACGTCCTATTTAGGAAAGATCCCTTTTCAGGAAGAAAGATCCCTTTTCAGGAAGCAACATCCCCTCTTCAGGAAGCAAGATCCCCTCTTTAGGAAGATAAGATCCCCTTTTTAGGAAGCCCCTCACAGGAAGTGCCCTCTTCAGGAAGCCCTACTTAGGAAGACTATAGGAAGGTCTATTAGTAAGAAGAAGATTAGTAGTAGCATCCACAAGTTATCTAATATATAGATTATAGCCCCAAAGCTGCAGCTTAGGGTGGATGACCTATATATGAGATGCGAATATCAGCCTATAAACCCTCTTATCCCCAACTTCTAAACGTGGTTTTCAATCCTTCCCAATAGCTAATGATATATCCCCTATACCTTCTGCCCCTCCTTTCCCTCAATAACCTTATTGTTAATTAGCAATCCCTATCCCTAATGATTTTAAAGCCCTTATTAACCACAATATATATAGCTAAGTTACTCATTTTAACCCAGAAGAGACTAACCCATCTAAGATCGCTAGTTACGTCGCCTACTATACTAGCAAGTACCTTGAGCACCATATCTAGGGTTAATAGCTTTAAGCCGACTTTAAGGAGGACTTTTAAGATATTACTAGGATCTTCACCCATATTAATAATAACACTACTAAAGCCCTTCACAAGGTACTAATTAGTAATAGTATATATATTCCTTATGATTATAGCTGCATTAAAGATAATATCGCTAGCATCCTCAACTAGCCCACCTTCTATATCTAGACTAGTAAAGACTTCAAAGCTATTAAATCGCAGTATCTAACGTTTTTAACTTATTACAAACGGGAGCCTGCCCTCTACAATAAAATCACCTAAGAGATAGATACTCCAATTATTCCTATTATTAAAACCCCTATAAGACCCCCTATTTAGCTTTTAGCCCTTGCTATTAATCCCGCGCTGCCTGCGCCTACCTAAAAGCCCTCCACTACGCTTATCTCTCTAAAATAGCTACCTCCTGCCTAGTTGCCCCCTTCTCAGCCCCCTCAGCAAGGCCTCCCGCCGTTTTTATTTAGTTAAAATCACAAAAATAATACCCAAGATATCGATTTTAACCTCGATTTTAGCATATTAACCAATTAGACCCTCCTTCACGCAACTACCGCCAGCCCCCATAGCCCCCTCATAACCGCCAACCCCTTTCTAATAATACCCCCACCTCCTATCAACTTAAGAGTCTCACTAAGTTTTATAACAATAATAACTTTAAGTATAGTAGTAGCAAGTTAGATATTTTAGACTCCAAATTACTAATTTTCAAGAATTATTACGCTAAAGCTAGCATTAATACACAATAGTATGCTAAAGCGTTTTCCCTCATATTGAAGGGTAATACTTAAGAGTACTACTTTTAGCATATTACCCCTATCTTTCCCCAACCGCTCTACTACGAAATAGTTACCTAAATAAAAAAATACTTTAAAACCAAAGAGTTTCACATCACTAACAAGAACCTTTAGGATAATACTATATTACCCAACCTCATACATAAGAATCCTAATAAATCTATTACCAAAAACCTCAAAATCCTATTCAAGACCCTATCCACTATCAAACCAGCCCTTAGCAAGAAATACAATAATAGTAATAGGCCACTTTATCATAAGATCCAAAGTGCCTACTAAGGAGTTTAAGAGTACAAACTTACGCTATATTAGCATCCCTCAAACCTCTAGGATTTATATAATTCCCTTTATTTAGCTATTAGTACCGCATCCCACATAAATCAAAGCCTTACCTAATTCACTACAGATAAAGTCAATAATACTATAGCTATAGTTACTAAAGCCGACATAATATACACTAATCAACGCTTCTAGAATAGCAATTAAGGCAACTTTCATAAGAATAACAGTAGCAGCAAATACCACCAAAACCAGCTAAATCAACAGTTTCATCATAAATCCTTTAGCCGCCAGAAGGGCCAAAGATGCTGGATTTATTGCAAGCCTGAATACTAGTTATGGAAGCATACCAAGGATAAATAAGCTAAGGAGTACGCCAACTTCAAGAACAAATACGCCAAATACTTACAGAACGTCACTAAAGATAACTTCATCGCCTTCCTCCTCCATTTTAAGGGTAATAATAACAACAAAATCAACCCCAACAATACTAACACTAAAGTTAAGCACTTTTTATAGCAAAACAACTAGAACCAACTAGAGCCCTCTAATCCCTCTTCCTCTTCCCACGAATTCACTGCTTTTATCGCTAAGACCTCCTTTACTATTAATAGCAACAAATTAGTTAAATTACTACTAAATCAAGCTACTTTTCACATAGTTATAGGTATTAACCTAACTATTAACCCTATAGTATCTTCCTCTACTATGCCCTCCACCCAGCTTATTTTGCCTAGAACCTCCACCCCCTGCTAATTATTTACACTTAATAGCTAATACTCTAAAGAAGTCTTTCAGGGTATTATGCCGGATTTAGGCGCAGCAGGAGTCTCTACTACTAGCTAACAGCAAGTTATTGCTTTACAACATATTTAACCTATTTCAGTTAATACAGCAAATACTAGCCAAACGAGAGTACGCTTTAGAGATAGCCCATTCAAGGACTCTGTTAGCACTATTACAGTCAATACTATATTTAGTAGTATAGTATTTCACATTATGCTAGCAAATACCCCTTTTCTATTATATTTAAGCAATATAGATCAAATAGGCATCTATTTCAATAACCTCCGCAATTATCTATTTCAGAGCAATATCGCTGCTCCAGTCATCTACAAATAGGGCCATATATAGCTCTTACTAGACAACAAAGAGGTTCTAACCTATTACTTAACTAATACCAAACTTCATTATCTCTATCGCTATTTTAGCCACCCCTCTATTACTAAGTTAGCAGCCCTTTTAAGCTATACTAGCTATCCTATTTAAATAGCAGCTATTAAGCAGTTAACTAAGGTCTACAAACATTACTAATTAAACGCTAGAGCCCCTCAGAGATTCAAATTTTCGCTTAAAGACAACTGCGATTTTAATTATAAAATTATCTATAACGTTATATATCTTAAAAGCAAAGCTATCCTACACGTTATTAATACTACTACTAGGTTTAATACCGCTCACTTCCTACCCAATTTATCCGCTAAAACAACCTAAGAGACCCTTTATCTTTACTAGATCTATATCTACTAAGGCCCGCCTAATTATATTATTACTAATACTAGTTTGAACTTCGCTACTAAAGTCTTCAAAAACAACGCTAAATCCATGGCTATTACAGTTAAGGTTATACCTATCAAAGCCTACCACAGGATTAGCAAAACAGAGCAATATCATAGCCCTCTTCAACACGCCTACACTATTATTCAGCAAGAACTTCCCCATACTAAGCCCAACCTTGCCCTACAAATAGCTATCAAGGCTATTAATAATACTATAGGCCCTAATAGCCTTATCCTCACGCTATTGGTTTTTAGAGCCTACCCACGTATTAGCTACAATTCAACCCCTTCGCCAGACGTTACAGCCCGCGCCAAAGCTATTAACGCCGCTATAGACAACTTACGCAAAGAACACGCTAAACGCAAGGTTGCTAACGCGCTAGGCGCCTGCAATAGGCCCAGCACTAACGAAATTATCTAACTGCCACTACAGTCCCTTATTCAGGTACACCATAAGAAGGATAATTAGTAAGGCCCCTATTATTTAGTTGCTATTTCAGGCGAAACAGTTACTATTCAACTACCCCATAGTGCCCAAGACTTCCCCTCTACTGCTATCAGACCCTTTCACATCGACCCCAACCCCAAAGAAGACCCCGAAGGCCCCAATATAGCTACTCCTCCTGCCAACCCCACCCCTCCGCCCCAGCATCAAGGAAGACCCCAAAAAAGCCCAATTACAGCCAATTTTGCGTTTTCAGGTATATTTAAATAAGAGGTTAATAACCCCATAATATTTATCTCTACTAAAGAGAAGGCTAATTGGGAGCTCTCGCTAGCCCTCCGCAAATCGGGCAAACTTATTATCAATAGACCCCCCTTCCAAAAATCCCATAAAAAGGAGATCACTGCCCTTCTCAACTATAATGTCTTTCATTTTGAACTCTTCAACCCAACCAAGCGATATAGGCGCCTTTTTAGGTCCCATATAGTCAATGAAATCAAGAATAAAACTACAACCCCCTTCAAGAAGTCTCGCCTTATTATTTGTGGCGTAAATAACGCTAATAAGCATAGGATTTCAACCCAGTTGCTAATAATTTAGCGCTATAGTATCTGTCTTCTGCTTGCTATTGCCCCTTCTCTTACCCCTAATAGTTATTTAATTTAGATTAGGGATATCACCCAGGCGTATATTTAGTTGCAAACGACCCTTAACTGCAACGTCTACGCCTACCTTCCTAATTAAATTCGCAATTAATACCCCCCTAGCACTATTATAAAAGTCATCAAACCACTATATAGTATTACTAAAGCTAGTACCTACTAGTAGGCTACCTATAATACTTACTATTACTAGAAGTTATAGATAACTACCTCTATATTTAACCCCTACCTTCTTATCACTAATAATTCAAGCCCTCATTTTATAATTATTAGGATACAAACAGATAATATAATTAGCCTCAGTATAGCAGCCTTTACTGCTATTAAAGAAGAAGAGCTCTAGAAGGCTAAATTTATAGCTAAACCCAAGGAAAATCTAACTATTTAAACCCCTATCACCTTTAATAGTAGAACTATCTCCTTAACTACTAATAGAGCCATCATCCTTCAGCAGAAGGGCTAAGGGACCAAAATCAAGTTAGTGCCCAAGAACATCAATAAGATATTAGCTAAGCAGAAGTATATTAAGTAGTACGCCTGAGGGGTATATATCGCCTCAATTTACTAGCTAGAGGCTTACTTTAACCTATCTATAGCTGCCCAACGCCAGGACCCTAATAATAAGGATATTGCTACCCTTAATAAGCGCCTTAAATAGCTTAGCAATAACCTTAATTGCAGCTTAACCTTTATTACACTTTCCTTACCCACTATAAAACTCTTTATATTTGTGGATAGTTCTTTTGCAAATAATAAGGACCTTACTTCGCAGTTAGGCTATGTTATTATACTAGCTAATAAAACTATAGATAACGCTACCTTTACTATTTATAGCAATATTATCTATTATAGTTCAACTAAGTATAAGCATATTACCCGCAGTATGCTAGCATCTGAGATCTATACTATGGTCGCTAGTGCTAACTTAGCTTTCGCAATCACATGAACTCTCCATTAAGTTACTACTAAGCTAGGTACTACTAACCCTATCCCCACCGTTATATATACTGATTTATACTCTCTATATAAGTATTTAGTAAAGCTTAGTACTATAAAGGAGAAGAGGCTCATAATAGATATCATAGCCTTGCGTTAGTTATATAAGCGTCGCGAGCTCGCTGAAATCCGCTAGGTGAACAGCGAAGATAACCCCGCTAATGCGTTTATAAAGGCATTACTAAATAGCGCCTTACGCTAGCTAATTAATAGAAATAAATTAACGAGTCAAATAGAGGGATAGGTGACCTAAATAGCGGAAGGGACGGAGTAATAAATGCTAGTCGCTACTACTTTAGAGGAATGGGATTTGAGCTAAAATCGTGGCTATTTAGAGGATATAGATATAGCTAAAATAGCCATCTTTTCGATTCAATTTGAGGCTTAAAAATAGCCTCAAAACAAGTTATTCAATTTATATATTTAGATGGGCGTAATAGGCGAATCCTAGTATAAAAGAAAAACTGCTAGTATTGGGATATTCGCCCATCCGGACCTAACCTAAGTATCGGGCCCGTGGCCCAGCAGGCAGGAACGTCGACTATAGTAGTTATATAACCTCAGTCACGTGACCCACCTCATCAGTCTACTATATCGTTCCTTCTTTCGCTAGCCACCCTTCTAGATACCTTCTTTCTATTAGACATCATCAATATCACCCTATTTTCAAGTTCTGTTTTATCCCCTACCTTCTAGTACCAGTCTTTGTGAGACCAACAATAACAGTACCACAGCATCTACTATTATAGCGTCTACTATTATAGCTTCTACTATATAGTTATTAGCTTATTCTATAAGCCTTCGCCTTCTTAAAGTCTTCCACTAGATTACTACTAAGCTAGATCCTCTTAAGTATATACTTAATAAGGTTCTTATTAAAGTTGAAACGTTCAGGCTAGTCTTCTAGAAAGACTATAAAGCAGCGCATAAGGGTATAACTACTTTAGTAATAGAGGGCATACCACATTCTATTGATAGCCTTATTATTATAGTGGGGTTTTTTATATATATTATTTTAACTACTAGCTTTATGCTTATAGCCTCCTCCTCTTTACTAATACTTATTATTATTATTTTCTATATTTGTGAGTCTAAATATACTCCTCTTAGGCTTGCTTCTAAAGGCAGTATCTATAAGTCGCTAAATAGCTTCACAAGTAGCTAGAAGAACATTACTAGCCTCAAGCTTATCCTCATTAGCCTTTATGCTCACGTTAGCTTAACAACCCGCTACCTAAGCTGCTAATAGTGAGTTACTTAGGATTCTATAGAAGTCATTAAACTATAGGCTTAACTACTCTATTTAAGGGACTCTAGCTGCTTAGCCTTTAAAGATAGTTATATTCTATTACTTAACCCAAAGAGTGATCTCTTCTTATGTAGTAATAG
The DNA here is from genome assembly GCA_037178605.1 of Colletotrichum euphorbiae. NCBI lineage: Eukaryota > Fungi > Ascomycota > Sordariomycetes > Glomerellales > Glomerellaceae > Colletotrichum > Colletotrichum euphorbiae. The sequence goes on along the minus strand of JAXCEF010000037.1, from coordinate 10,224 downwards.
TTTAATATTTCTTATTTAAAAGGATATCTTTATACTTATATACTATAGCCTTCTTCTAGTTAATAGCTAAGCTACTAACTTAGAGTTAGAGCTTTAATACGTAAGTAGTAATATCTTCTTTAGCTAGGCACTAAGTCTTAAGGTATTAATAATAAATAGTATTAGATATCTAGTTCTATATTACAGTAATATTCTTAATATACTGTGGCGAATAGGATGAGGCATAAACGTAGATCCACAATTGCAGCATTGCAATTGCGACCTATATACCACAACACACCCCCCAGTTTCATCCTAAATAGGTAGGTCGGAACTGCAACACTTTTTGAACCTTCTGATTGGGTATATCTCGCCAAAATCTAGGTGGTTGAGCCGCCTCCGGTGGGAGTCGAACCCTGGGTAGTGGTCATAGGCCCGCAAGCTTGCAAACTCAAACCATTCAAGCACACAGTCAGGGTAGCAGAGCTGGGCTCATAACTGTAGCGAATAGGATGAGGCATAAAAGTGGATCCACAATTGCAGCATTGCAATTGCGACCTATATACCACGACATATACTTAGAGTAGATCTTCTTCTCCTCTATATATTAGCTTATTATAGTATTATAGAACTTTATCTCTTTCTCCTTAAAGTTATATATAGCATTCTCTTTGTTAGTAGGCGCCGCGCTCGTGCGAGTGCTTAGGTAGGCCCTTATAATAAGTCTTATATCTAGAAGGTCGGGTTTTGTGACAGCGTTACTAAGTAGCGGCTTGTTGGTCTTGCTTGGGTTGATATAATCCTTTATTTTAACGCGAGAGGCGTGAGCCTCTAGCTAGTTGATCTATGATATCTAATCCTTCGGACTGTTAAGCTGGATCTTTGTAATAGCCTTATTGGCAGAGGGCTTAGATATGTTGGGAGGTAACATAGGTAGTAGGTTAGGTCTGCGAATATATAGGTAAAGTGGTTAATATAAATAATGAATATAATTGATAATACTTAGCAATTAAGCGCGCGATTCTAGCACTAAATAGCTTCAAATCAGTTAATAATACGTATAAAACTCTTAATTATTAGACATTTACGCGTCAATTAGGTGAAAAATTCGTGTGTGTATTTTGTGAGTTCTCTAGTACAAAGGTCTCTACTAAAATCTCTGCTAGATATAGGTACCCACAATCCAGCTATTAGTTGGGACGGATTACAGGTTAAATCGGCATATACTTAGTTTAATATTAGCACCCCCTTAAGTCTTTTTAAGTAAGTTTTAGTCCAGCTTCACTATAAATGCATTTTTAGGCGTAGGCTATCCTAGATTAATTATTATATAATAAGAGTAATATAATGTATTATTTATTATTATATGTATTTATAAAACTAACTTTATTAGCTTATATACTATTATTACTTATTAATTCTATCTAATAGGGATAATTAAAGCTTTATATATTAGTATTACTTATATAAGAGATATTTATAATAATATAAGGGCTAAATATAATAGAGGCTAAATATAGAGCACAGTATATCATAGTATTATAGGTACTGTACATACTGTAAAAAGAATCCTCTAGAAGATGATTAAAGATGCTAGTATCTGCTCTCTGGAATAAGCTTAAATCTAACTTAGGTTAAAGTTATGCTATAAGTTAATAGTAAGCCTATATAGGAAGTAAGTAGGGCGGCTTACGCAAGCAGCTTATGCGGCCTAGAAGGTTCTAGAACTTAAGCCCTAAGTATATAAGAAGCGCTACTCCCCGAGATACTCTCGCTTACTTAGAAGACTAGAGACTTTATTACTAAGTCTTAGATATACTATTACTCTTTTGAGCTATTGATTACGTTATCTCTTGATTACGTAACCTAAGAACTTAAACTACTACCAGTATTATTATTAATTTAATAGGTATAAAAGCTTTATATATTATATAGCTTATATATTTAGTTGAGGTTATTATTAAAATATCTATTAAATATAGCTCTATTAATAATAAAAATAAGATTATAATAGAGTAGAAAACTGTTTACAAATCTATAGTATTAATATACTTATAGTAAGATTAATAGTAAGGTTAGTAGTAATTTAGCTAAGCTATTATTAAATAAAGGAATAATAGAGATTTCAATTAATTACTTAAGTTAGGTAATAAGGGCTTTATTAGCTTTCTCATTAATAGTGTTTTATTTTTAAGTGGGTTTAAGTACTATTACTAGCGCAAGTATAGAGATTTTTATAGCCTCCTAAGTAGAGAGCTTATAAAATATTAATATATCTCTTACAAAATAGGGGTAATATTACTACAAAAAACCAAAAATATATATAAGATAGTATATTATTATTATTAATAGTAGTGGGTACTATTAGTATAGCTATAAAAGTAGTGTGAGAGGTAGTAAAGATTCTAGAATAATATAAATAGAATTCTAGCAAAGAATGGTATATAAGGGTAATTTTTTGGGTTTGTAAAATAATATTTAGATGGAAGAAAAAATATAGATATTATAAGATATATATTTTATATATGTACATCTAAAATCTAGTACGCTAGAAGGCTGAGAAAAGGTCGATATATATAAACTATAGTTTTCGCAAGACGTTATAGTAACGTACTTATGGCGCGTAAGCGGTACGTACTTTTAGCGCGTACGCGCTTACTAAATATAAGCGCTTACTAAGTATAAGCTTATATACTTACTAAGTATAAGCATAAGCTTATATACTTACTATAAGGTTTAGCGCTTACTATGCTTACTATAAAGTTTAGTGCTTATTAAGTATAAGCGTAAAATTGGATGCTTACTAAGTCTAAGCATAAGTTTATATGCTCATTGAGTTTGAGGTTTATGCGCTTATTAAGTGTAAATCCTGTAGGATTTTGCACGCGCAGTATCTGAACTTTTTCTTCCTTGTAGTTTATATTTAGAATACTTTTACTCCCACCCGAATAGGAGACAAATATATACTATTCAAAGCGTATTTAAGAGCAGTAGTATCTTTTACTATGTTAATAAGCTTTGTTTTTCAAATATAAGCTTTGTTTTACTAAATCTCTCACACTCATAGACTTATAGCAAGGTTAGAGTTATAGAGTAAAAGTAGTATCTTTTACTATGTTTTCTATAGTAATCATAATACTAGTTTTAAATAATGCTGAGATTAAGCTTTCATATTACTTTACAAAGAATAATAATCTCTAAATATAAAATAATACACACGTATTATATTATAACTAAAGTAAATAGAAATTAATAAATTAGAGTATTACAAAGCTATTAGTAATTACTTATATTATTCTATTATGTATATTATATTAGATTATTAGAATAAAGTAGTTAAGAATATTATAATAGTATGATAGTTTATATTAGATTATATAAGTAATGAATAATGTAATCAATAGCTCAAAAGAGTAATAATATATATAAAAGCTTAGTATTAAAATCTCTATTTTCTAAGTAAGCAAGAGTATCTTAGTGAGTAGCGCTTTTCCTATACTTAGGACTTAAGTTCTAGAACCTTCTAGGCTACGTAAGCTGCTTGTGTAAGCTGCCTCACTTGTTTCCTATATAGGCTTGCTATTAAGTAATAGCATAACTGTTGGTCTCACAAAGACTGGTACCAGAATGTAGGGGATAAAACAGAACTCAGAAACAGGGTGATATTGATGATATCTAAGGAAAGAAGGTATCTAGAAGGGTGGCCAGCGAAAGGAGGAACGATATAGTAGACTGATGAGGTAAGTCACGTAACTAAGGTCACGTAACTACTACGTCAGGTGACTGAGGTCACATAACTACTATAGTCGACGTTCCTGCCCGCTGGGCCACGGGCCCGACACTTAGGTCGGGTCCGGATGGGCAAATATCCCAACACTGGCAGTTTTTCTTTTATGCCAGGATTCGCCCATTACGCCCATCTAAATACACGAATTAAATAACTTATTTTGAGGCTATTTTTAGCCTCAAATCGAATTAAAAAGATAGCTATTTTAGCTATATCTATATCCTCCAAATAGCCACGATTTTAGCTTAAATCCCATTCCTCCAAAGTGGCAGCGACTGCTATTTATTACTCCATTCCTTCCGCTATTTGGGTCACCTATCCCTCTATTTAAATCATTAATTTATTCCTATTAATTAGCCGGCGTAAGGCGCCATTTAGCAATACCTTCATGAACGCATCAGCGGGGTTATCTTCGCTATTCACCTAGCGGATTTCAGCAAGCTCGCGACGCTCATATAACTAACGCAAGGCCATAATATCTATCATAAGCCTCTTCTCCTTTGTGGTGCTAAGCTTTACTAAATACTTATATAGAGAGTATAAGTCGGTATATATAACGGTAGGGATAGGGTTAGTAGTGCCTAGCTTAGTAGTAACCTAATAAAGAGTTAAAGCGATCGCAAAGGCTAAGTCGGCACTAGCGACTATAGCGTAGATTTTAGAGGCTAATATGCTGCGGGTAATATGCTTGCACTTCGTTAAACTATAATAGATGATATTGCTACAAATCGTGAAAGTAGTATTATTTATCGTTATTTTATTAGCTAATATGATAACGTAGCCCAACTACGAAGTAAGGTCCTTATTATTCATAAAAGAACTATCTACAAATACAAAGAGTTTTGCAGTAGCTAGGGAAAGTGCAATAAAGGTTAAGCCGCAATTGAGGTTATCGCTAAGCTATTTGAGGCGCTTATTGAGGGTAGCGATATCCTTATCGTTGGGGTCCTAGCGTTAGGCGGCTGTGGATATGTTAAAGTAAGCCTCTAGCTAGTAAATTGAGGCGATATACGCCCCTCGGGCGCGCTGCTTAACGTACTTCTACTTAGCTAATATCTTATTAATATTCTTAGGCACTAACTTAATCTTAGTCCCTTGGGCCTTCTGCCAAAGGATAATAGCTCTATTAGTAGTTAAGGAGATAGTTCTACTATTAAAGGTAATAGGGGTTTAAACAGTTAGATTTTCCTTAGGTTTAGCTATAAATTTAGCTTTCTAGAGCTCTTCTTCTTTAACAGCAGAAAAGGCTACTATACTAAGGCCGATTATATTATCCGTCTATATCCCAACGATCGCAAAATGAGGGCTTAAATCATTAGTAATAAGAAGGTAGGGGTTAAACGCAGAGGTAGTTATCTATAAGTTCTAGCAATAGTAAGCATTATAAGTAGCCTACTAGTAGGTACTAGCTTCAGCAAGACTATATAGCAGTTTAATAACTTTTATAATAGTGCTAGGGGGGTATTTATCATAAATTTAATTAAGAAAGTAGGCGTAAACGTTGCGGTTAAGGGTCGTTTGCGACTGAACGTACGCCTAGGTGATATCCCTAATCCAAATCGAATAATCAGGGCTAAAGGATGGGGCAATAGCAAGCAGAAGACGGATACTATAGCGCTAAATAGTTAGTAATTAGGTTAAAATCCTATACTTTTTAGTATTATTTACGCTACAAATAATAAGGCGAGACTTCTCAAAGGGGGTTGTGGTTTTATTCTTAATTTTATTAACCATATAGGACCTAAAAAGGCGCCTATATCGCTTAGTTAGGTTGAAGACTTTAAAACGGAAGATTTCTCGCTCAAGAAGGGCATTAATCTCCTTTTCGCGGGACTTTTAGAAGGGGGGTCTATTAATAATAAGTTTGCCCGATTTGTAGAGAGCTAGTGAGAGCTCCTAATCAGCCTTCTCTTTAGTAGAGATAAACATCGTGGGGTTATTAACTTCTTGCTCGAATATGCCTGAAAACGCAAAATTTGCAGTAATTAGGCTTTTTTGGGGTCTTCCTCAACGCCGGGGCGGAGGGGTGGGGTTAGCAAGAGGAGTTAGAGAGGTGGGGTTAGCAGGAGGAGTTAGAGAGGTGGGGTTAGTAGGAGAAGTAGCTACATCGGGGCCTTTAGGGTCTTCTTTGGGGTTAGGGTCAATATGAAAAGGTCTAATAGCAGTGGAGGGGAAGTTTCAGGCACTATAGGGCAGTTAGATAGTAACTATTTTGCCCGAAATAGTAATTAGGCAGAAGGGGCCCTACTATCCATCTTTTTCACAATATACTCTTATAAGTGACTATAGTAGTAGTTGGACGACTTCGTTAGTACTGGGCCCATTGCGGGCGCCCAGCGCGTCAGTGACCTTGCGTTTAGTATGCTCTTTGCGTAAGTCATCCATAGCGGCGTTAATAGCTTTGGCGCGGGCTGTAATATCTAGCGAAGGGGTTAAATTGTAGCTAATATATGGGTAGGCACTAAAAACGAGAAGGGTCGGAACAAGGCCGTTAGGACTAGCGGTGTCATTAATAGCCTTAACTGCTATTTAAAGGGTAAGGTTAGGCTTCGCCTAAGGAAGCTCTTATTAAATAATTATGAAGGCGCGCCAAAGGGGTCCATAGTATCGCTCCATTTTACTGATCCTGTGGTGGGCTTCAATAGGTGCAACCTTAACCATAATAGCTATAGATTTAGCGTTATTTTCAAAGACTTTAGCAGCGAAATTCAGCCTAGCGTCCGTAATAATATAATCAGGGGGTCCTTAATAGACATAAATCCAGCAAAGATAAAGGGTCTCCCAGGTCGTTTTAGCAGATAAATCGGGAAAAAAGTAAGTAGCATTAACCCTAGTAGCAGTATTAATAATATATAGGATAGCTTTGCTCTCAAGATATATAATATCGCAGATAATTTTATAATTAAAATAGTAGTTATCTTTAAGTGAAAATTTGAATCTCTGAGGGGCTCTAGCATTTAATTAGTAGCGCTTATAGACCTTAGTTAACTACTCTATCGCTGCTGTTCAAATGGGATATCCAGCACAGCTTAAAAGGGCTACTAATTTAGTAATGGAGGGATAGCTAAAGCGGCGATAGAGACAACGAAGCTTAGTGTTAGTTAAATAGCTGGTTTGGGTAAAGGCTTCCTCCTTATTAAGTAATAGCTAAGCGTAGCCCCATTTGTATATAACTAGGGTAGCAATATTACCTTAAAATAGATAATTACAAAAGTTATTGAAATAGATACCTATTTAATCTATATCGCTTAAATACAATAGAAAAGGGGTATTTATAGGCATAATGTAAAATACTATACTACTAAATATAGTATTAACTATAATAGTGCTAAAAGAGTCCTTAAATGGGCTATCTCTAAAGCGCACTCTCGCTTAGCTAGCATTCGCTATATTAACTAAAATTAATAGCTAAATACGCTATAAAGCAATAACCTATTTTTAGCTAGCGGTAGATATACTAGCTGCGCCTAAATCTAGTATAATACCCTGGAAAACTTCCTTAGAGTATCTACTATCAAGTATAAATAGGTGGCAAGAGGTAGTATTAGAAGTGCTAGGTAGGGCAAGCTAGGTGGAGAGTAGAGTAGAATAGAGTGCTAGGTTAGCAGTAGGGTTAATACCTATAACTATATAGAAAGTAGCTTAATTTAGTAGGGATTTAACTAATTTATCGCTATTAACAGTAAAGGAGGTCTTAGTAACAAAAGCAGTAAATTCGTGGGATAGAGAAGAAGGGTTCAAGGGGTCTAAGTCCTAGGGATCCTACTAGAAGAAGTATTTAACTTTAGTATTAGTATTATTATCAGGCTTATTATCGCCCTCAAATTAGAGGAGAAAGGCAATAAAGTTATCTTTAGTAACGTTTTGTAAGTGCTTAGCATACTTATTCTTAAAGTTATTATACTCTTTATCTCTTTCCTCCTTAGAATACTTCTATAAGTAATACTTAGGCTTATAGTATATCTAGTATCTTTAACCTTAGCGGCGACTAAATAACTTAGGGCGAAACTATTAATTTAGCTAGTTTTAGCGATATCTGCTACTAGTATTGCTTTTATAAAAGTTGCCTTAACTGCTATTTTAGAAGCATTAATTAGTATATATAGTATTATTTTTAGTAGGTATAGTTGTGGCGTCCTCATGCACTTCGTTTGAGGTGAATTAGGTAGTGAGGCTTTAATTTATATGAGAGGCTATACTAATAGCAGAACGAAGGGAATTATATAAGTCTTGGAGATTTAAAGGGCGCTAATATAGCATAAGCTTGCACTCTCAAACTCCTTAGTAAGCACTTTAGATCTTATAATAAAGTAGCCTATCGCTATTATTATATTCCTTACTAAGGGCTAGTTTAATAGTAGATAGGGTCTTAAACAGGATTTTAAGGTTTTTAGTAATAGACTTATTAGGATTCTTTTGCATGAGGTTAGGTAATATAGTATTATCCCAAAGGTCCTCATTAGCGATGCGAAACTCTTTAGTTTTAAAGTACTCCTTTATTTAAGTAACTATTTTATAGTAGAGGGGCTAGGGGTAAATAGGGGTAATATACTAAAAGTAGTACTCTTAAGTATCTCCCTTTAGTATGAGGGAGAAAGCTTTAGCATACTATTATATATTAATACTAGCTGTAGCGCAACGATCCTTAAAAACTAGCAATTTAGACTCCAAAACATCTAACTTACCGCCACTATACTTAAGGTTATTATTATTATAGAACTTAGCGAGACTCTTAAGCTAATATGAAGTAGGGGTATTATTAGATAGGGGTAGGAGCTAGTGGGGATAATAGGGCTATAGGGGCTATGGGGGCTAGCGGTAGTTGCGTGAAGGAGGGTTCCAATCGGTCGATCTATTAAAATTGGGGTTAAAATCATCTTAGGCATTATTTTTATGATTTTAAATAGGTAAAAATAATGGCAGATAGCCACGCTAAACAGGCTGGGAAGAGGATAATTAGGCAGGGGGCCGTTATATAGGTGAAATAATAAGCTTAACTAAGGGCTTTTAGGTAGGGGTAGTAGTAGGGGTAGTAGGTTTAATAGTATAAAACGTGAGCTTAAGTAGCTAGATTAAGCTATTATAGAAGTCCTAATTATGCTTATATCTTATGATGAGGGCGGGAAAGAGCGATTTAATGGAGTTAAAGTCCTTATTAGTCTATAGGTGGTATTTAGTCTCTTTAGTGATAGTAGTGAGGTTATTCCTAATTTAGCGATACTTAGATGGGATAAATACTCTATTAAGAATGAGGATTTTCTACAGAGCCTTAGTAGTAATAGGATCTATATGTTTAAAAATCTTAATGACGTCTTAGAAGTCTTCGCTATAGTTAGCCTATAGTTAGTAACCTTAGATTCCCAATTTGAGGTATTAACTAGCAAAATAGGTAATATAGCTAGCGATTTTAGTAGGGTCTTGCTCCTTGGGGTTAAAGCTTCTAACTTAGCTATAGGTATTTAGGTTAATAATATCTACAAAGTCCTAGGGGACTAGGATAGTGGACGGACGTCGAGGGGTAGGGCTCTTGAGTTGCTAAGGGGAAGGGGTAGGGGAGGTATTATTATTATCAGCTATTATAGGATAAGACCACGTTCAGAAGTTGGGGGTAAGAGGGTTCACAGGCTGATATTAGCGTCTTATATACGGGTTGTCTACCCTAAGCTGCAGCTTTAGGGCTGTAATCTATATGTTAGATGACTTATAGATACTACTACTAATCTTCTTTATACTAATAGACCTTCCTATAGTCTTCCTAAGTAGGACTTCCTAAAAAGAGCACTTCCCGTGAGGGGCTTCTTAAAAAGGGGATCTTATCTTCCTGAAGAGGGGATTGTTAAGAGTCTTGAGGGGTTTATTAAAGGTCTTAATTGAGAAGTAGTCTTTTGGAAGAAGGGATTTAATACATAGATAAATAGATATAAGAAGAGAGATTTGTAATCAAGCAATTTGAGCAGTCTTTAAAGAAGACTTAGCTTAGCTGTTTCACTAGGGAAAAATAGGTACTATTAATAAGTTAATTAATAGTACTACTAGACCTTTACTACTAGTGAGTTATTATTTCCCTAAAGGTACTAATATCCCGCTAAAACCTAAATTTAGTTGATATAATAGTAAGAGTGTAATATGGGAAGGATTAAGAAGACTTTAGCAGGCCGGTAGGCTAATAACGCCTTAAATATAGGTTGACTACCCTAGGCTGTAGCTTTAGGGCGTAGTCTATTTATTAGGCGAATTACTACTAGTAGACTTACTATTAGTCTTCTGAAAAGGCAGGAGGGGGGGGGGGGGTTAAAAGTAATAAAAAACGCTTAAGAAGGAAGAGTTTTGCTGCTGTAGTTATAGATAGGAAGAAGTTTAAAGAGGAGTAGGTGGTAGAGAGGGTTTTTGAGGAAGGGGGGGGGGGGGCTATTGTTATTATTATTAAATAGGCAAAAGATATAGCCCAAAAAGATAGC